>JBBYHM010000010.1:3133648-3163909 GCA_038381775.1 Adansonia rubrostipa | reverse complement strand
TGCCAAACCAGACTAACCATCGATTTTCGATTTAACCAAATCAACTAGTCGGTCTAGTAGCTTTTTTCAATAGTAGTTTGCCTTCACAATATAACTCTTATCAGGAAGTAATTTAGCTATTCATTCCAAAACCGGGCTTAAGTCGGTTCATATTAAAACGCAAACAATTTGAGGTTCAAATTTTAACATATGTAACCATTTTCCTAATGCAAAGCCGTGACTACTTATTGCACCAGAAAGAAATTAGCTAATTCATTCCAAGAAGATGGCTCTTCTTTATTAGATTGCTAACACAAAATACACCAAAATTTACAGAAAATTGGACCCTCTCAAGCCAGAACTAATTTAAGTACAAAGGCTAGCCTATGTTGCAACAATATGCACACGTCAAATGGACAAAAAAGAGCAGAATCATAAAGAAATGGAGTTTCAGTCATACGAAAGCAGCCAAAGCATAAAACTTTTTGATTGTTAACTCTTAAACCCTGCTGTTTTCGGGCAGAGGCAACACACCATCAAAGAAATCACCAAAGTAGCCGCGTGGTTCGTCTACTAACCTCGAAATGATGTCTCTAAGCGTGATCACACCTTCCAAGTTCCCATCATCGTCCACGACGTACACTCGATGGATCTTCTCCGAGTCAAGTGTCTGAATCAACTCTTTGACCATTTCGTCTCTCTTGCAAGTGATCATGCCACTCAACATCGGCGATCTCTCTTCGTGTTTCTCCAAGTACTTTCTAACTGCTATCAGGAAGTTCTTAGCCGTGATCGATCTATGTATCAAAAGGACTTAAGTTAGAACAACTAAGTCTATAGGCATATCCAATGTGATTTTGAAGTATTGTACAATTCATCACGAACCTGTAATCACAGTAGATATCTGGTGCCGTTAAAAGGAACTGTATATCTCTAAGGCTTATGTTACCGACAGCTTTTTTTCCTCCGCGTTCAACGACGGGTATGCCTCCGATTCTCTTTTTCCTCATTAGCTTAAATGCCTGAAGCACCGGTTCATCCTCATGTACCTAAAAAATAGGTTCAGTCCAAAGGAAACCAGAAAAAAAAATGGTAGAAATGCGAAGAGAAAAGACCGGACGAACATGAAGAAATAATCAAGAAACCCTTGATCTAATGAAGGCTTGATCATGCAATCGTGCTCGGTGATTGCTTCAACCTTAATGCCTCAAACAATATTGATCAACAAGTACTGAACCAATATTGGTCCTTTGTAAACTATAATTAAGGCTGGTCTGACCTCGTAAAATCGAACCGCACAAGGACAAAATACCAGATTTTGTCGACGGGATGCTGATACAGAAACAAAAATGTCAATACTTAAGTTGCCGAAAGCACCAAAAGGGTTGAGTACTTAGAGATCGTCACTAAAGACTCGTATTTCGCGTTTCGTACAAGTTACACAAAGCTTGTAACCTGAAGGTCTTTGTAGAAGGGGAGGTTATAGATGACAATTATTAACTGGGAGGTCATAGTAACCATTCAGACACTCAGGCTTGAAGCATATGACACTTCGCAGTGTCTAAGATGTGCGATTTCACCAACATCAGAAGAAAAAGTCTTCCTTCACATACATTATTGAGAACCAACAAAATCAGTAAAGCATTACATGAGTCATGGCAATGGCAATGAAAAGCCTCAACTCCAAAGAAATAAGAAAACTCGATGGATAACAGCCACTGACCGTGATAATTTGCATAGGGGACATCGGGGGAAGACCAATCTCGGAAAGTTTCTTACTTCCCCAGCTTTCAAACCAGTGAAGCCCTGTGCATTCCGCTAACATGTGAATGACAGCTGACTGTGTGATGATGTTTTCAATCTTTTTATCACCTAGATCGAGTACGGGAATGCTCTTCATTTTGTACTTAGAAAGAAGTAACAACATGGTCAAAAAGGAGTCCGATTTCTGCAAAGCAAGGAATGGAGCCCAGCGGAATGACCCTGAGATATCGCAGACCTGTATGCTAATGCAAGTTAACATCGATATTACACTCAACTAAGAAAGGGAAAGAATTAGATAACCACCTTAGTATTCTTATAAAACTCAGATGATGTTAGAGCCTCAAAAAAGTCTCCAGAAGTAATTGAAGCACCTTCAGGGCCTAAAATTCCGAGTCCTGCAGCAGGGGTCATTCCATTAGCAGCTATAACAAAATCGGCTCCACTAGTAGATGACGGGCTTCTAGGTGAAGTAGGTTCCGACTGTAAAAAAGAAAAATGAAAATTTTTACTTTCAGTTTCCCGGATGAAAGGATAGCAAACTCGGATGAAATAATGAACTAGATGATCTCTTTCGTCATATTGGTATAAAAGAACAAATAAAAATTTGTCAAATGAAGTTCTCTTTTCTTTACATACTCAAATGTCAAATGATAAATACGACTAACTTTTCCGTTAAATCCGTCTTCCCCATTAACAACATAACTTTTTCCATTGGCTTCCCCAGAAGCCAAGCTTTACCAAACAAAGATAATCAAAAGATATGTCAAAAACCAATGTGCTAGAGTGGCCATGAGAGAGCAAATGTCCACCAAGCCTCCATATTTTTCTTAGTTTTTCTATATATTTGGAGGATCATACCCCCATACTCATGTCGGAGTATGTGTTGGACACGGTTACTTCAAGGAAAATGAAGATTCAGAACAACATAGACAAAAATGACTTAAAGAGATCATATATGGTTCCATTTTTTGACCTGTTGCAAAATCCATACAGCAATTCCTGCAAACTCTACAATGCCAATGTATCGGTCAATCCATGTTGCATCTTCAGGTGCATCAACATTGACAACCGGTGCGCTAAGAATCTTGTTTTGGGCCAATATTTGAACAGCCTCAGCCAGACTAGCATCTGATTTTATCTCAATCCCTGGAAACAGAATTCCACATTCTTCTAAGAATAAAATAAACTTAACACATTACAAAGATAATAATGATTATAATGTATATCACTGTCTTAAGATAATCAACTTATGGCATTGGTAACCCAAGAAAGAGTTAGACCCGACAATCCATGAATGAACGTCTTGTCTCATTTTTTTTCCCCGTGTCAGTCATGTAACATAAACAGAACACAAATTATTTCATGATGTCAAAAATCTTAAACATGAATACAGTAAGTGCATTAAACGCGTTGCATTAATCGTGTCTAACTATATTGTATCATGTTAACTATACTATTTTCGCGTTCATTAAACGTTAGCCCCTTTTGAAATTCCAAGAACCTTCCTCTTATAAATTGGTGATATAACAGAAAAATCTTTTCTAAAAGTTTTTGTTTAAATAAAGCAAAGGATTATTGAAATTATAGCTAATGCTAGATTTTAACAATCTTTATTTAACCCCAGTTTAAAGGCTGGTAGGAAAAATCTTCCCTCGATGGGGTAACCTCAAAACAACTAATTAATCAACCAAAATTCTTCATTTTTTTAGCCCACCCAGAAAAAATAAAAAAAAAAGGAAAGAAAACCCAATATTCTTGATCAACTTAAGCAATCAAACATAACATAATTTAAAACAAACAGTGCATGATCAAAGGATCCATACAAAAAATTTGATGAAGGAAACAGTAGCAGTAAAGCAAAATCTAAGTTACTCATTCTGAGGTATAATAATCGAATATGGGTATGTTATATTTATTTAGGATCGAGAAGGTCATATTCACTGCCATCATGTCCGGAAACATGTCTGAGATGGGTAATTCAAGGAAAAAATGAAAGGGCCGGAAGAACATAGAGCAAAATTATTACCTTGAGGAGTAGGAGGGAAAGCAGAAACAGGGATGCTCTCAAAGCAAGCGTTGAGCTTCTCAGTAGGGCTAAGTTGCGGTTCCTGGACATCCCACAGATCCTCCACCTGCATCCCAAGCTTTGCTTCGGGACTCCTCGGACTTTCCTCCAAGCTACTCTGTTTTCTCAGTTCCAATCTCGCCATGATCACCAACACTGAAAAAAAAAAATAGAAACTTAAATCATTTACACTCGCTTTCAGCGACCCTTTTCTCCATACGTAACTCAGTGTTCACAAAGCTGACAACTTGGATCATTCAACGGATTTTTGACACTAAATAATTTGGACAAAAGACAAAGAGGGTTGCTTTTAAGTTTTAACTACCATCCAAGGGTATTAAAATACAAACAACGATTCAATCTATACCGTTAAATAACGTGGGTGTGACAAGATTGTCGGGGCACGTGTGCGGCTGCTTATGTAGGAGGTACATTGAAACTTGATTTGATGGAAGGTTACTGTTGGCTAAGCTTATCCTAGTTTGACGGTTTTATTTAAGGAAAAAGGTGGTCTTATCCGGTTTTAACTGGCTACCAATCTAGTGTGAGAGCCTTTGAGTGCTTTGCGCACCTGGTTTTGATGATAAATTTTTGCTTATTTTTCGATTCGTGGGATTTGTCACTGGTGACGCTTTCTGAGACGGTGACTCCTTTCCATTTGAGTCCTTAGCCACCATCCCCATCATTGCTTCACACGTGGTTCAATGCAACTTGCAACCTGTTAACTTCTTTTATTTTATTCATCTTTACAAAAAAAGACAACTTCTCATGAATTTTACTTGCAAGTGGTTAGTGAATCAAATCAGCTTACATTACGAGTGCTTTGTCCTTTAAGTAGAATCAATCCTGATAAGTCAAGAGTAGAGGGTTTAGTGAATCCAACAGCATATAAAACCAATGCGGAGATAATTGGGAAACAATTCAGAAACAATGTTAAGGGCCGACTGCCTAAACACTTTGCATTCTAGCCAATACAAACGAAAGAAGCAAATGTGTTTTGCTGGTGGAGCTTAATAAATGGCAACGGTGAACTCGGAATGTTTTCTTTGTCTTTGGCAATCTGATGTTTTCCCCAAACCAACAAGCAAACAATATGCAGGCCAAATGTTAGAAGCCTTGAAGATTGATATGAACAGTCAACAGTTTGACAGAAGCCTGTTCAAGTGCTTCCAAGAGAATCCCCTCCCAAAGACTTGCGATTCAGGTAACGGATTACAGCATTTTCAATCCTAAAAGTTCCAGAAAATAGATTAAAAAAAAAGACAGTCAGAAAATGCTTTAATGAAGAACCTGTTGCATTTTAATGGTGCTCTATAGGTAACTTTAACACCCCATGAGCATCCAGTAATTTCGAGTAAAACCAAAGCAATAGCATTATTATAAACTGGGCTATATATGGAGCATGGCTATCTCATATCAACCTGTATAAATTCATAGCTAGATCATATTGTATCTTATTCAGAGAAGCCGAAAGATTATGTAGTTATCCTTAGCAAGAAATTGACATCGGATGCCAACACAGTAAATCATATAGGCTAGGATTGTATAATCCTAAGGAGTGCTAAGAATTTCTTCTAAAGACAGATTATCATTGTTGGTAATGTATACAGATCAGTCGATGAGAGTACTAATTCATCGAGTTCTTCTTCTGTTCTGCTGGACTAGATAATCAAATTGCAAGATCAAGCAGTGTGAAATAGGTAATTTTTACAGATTCATATGTCAAACATGGACATTGAAACAAATATAGAATGAAGATAAAATAACTAGAACAAGGTTTCCCATGGTTGATTGTAGAATTCAGATCGTCACCCCTCTTCAGCATTATGGTTAGCATCTCCAGCAAAAACCTTCAAATCCTTGCCTTGAGAAGCAATTAAAGCATCAATAAACTCTGCAGGAGACTGGCTGAAACCAAGGAAGAAAGCTTGTCTCCAACAACACTTGTGTATTTTCTTTATAGCAGCGCAAATTACTTCATTACAGGCATCGATATCTTTGTTCTTTTCCATGTTCGCCGAGAATGAAGACTTTTCCCTTTCTAAAGGGAAAGGCACATCAACCAGGACATCATAACAAGTAGAACCAACAGGACTGTTCCCTGAAAGCTTGATCCTGTGATCCAAATGTATAGGCTGTAGAGGAGTTAAATGCTGTGTTATATTTTGTGAAACCATAAGGATTTTTTTTTCTTCCGCAAATACCTTCCACAGAGGTGTATTGCAAGCAAAGAAGGAACTGTCTTCATAATTCTGCAACTTCTTTGACTTCACATAATGCCAAATTGCAGCCAAGATTCTTGGGCGTGTATCTACTTCAATTCCCAGGACTTCTACTAAAGCAGATGAAAGTTCGAATCTTTCAGGCTGACAATTCATTTCTAACCTTATTCTCGCAGAAGATTCCTTGTCTCCTTTCCTCTTCAACTCAAAGCCCTCATGAAGGGCAGGTGATGTAGCACTCTCCCACAAAATCACATGGTTATCCGGATAGAGACTTGCATCCAAGTATATGGTAATTTTCTTAAAGAAAGATGAGAATTTTGGGTACAATATCTGCACCTTTCCTGCCAGAACAGACTCTTTCCAATCTTCCAATATCCTACCAATAATCTTAGATGACCATGACGGAGCCTTAGTACTCTTCTTGTCAGGATCTGTATGTCCCTGATTGGCATAAGTATTAAAAACATATAATCTAAGAGTTTTCTGAACACAGGGAGGGTTTGTAAGTGACAGTTGAACATCGGTTTCCTTTCTTGACAAAGCAGCATCCACCTTAGCCTCAAATTCAAGCAACATATACAGCACACTCGGGTAAGAGTGCAGCCACCTTACCTGGTATTGTCTCTCAGGAAGCTTCCGCTTTTTTTTCTAAGAGTGGCCGGGGCTAACTCCATTGTTTTAAACAGAGAAGCCTTATTACTATTAGATGAACCTGGATGTTTGGAAGGTGGCTTCTGAGAAGACCGCTTGGCACTTCCTGAGCCAGGAGTAGAAACCACGGGGGAAGGGCTGCCGGCAGCATTACTATTACTAACATTTTGTGATTGCACCTGGGCTGGGAAATGGTAACGTGAAGCCTGAGCCTGCGCTTGAGCATGACCCTGCACGTATTGTGCCTGCGCAAGCACCTGTTCTTGAGGGTCAGACAATTGAAAGTGGCCCAGAAACTGAGGCCCATGTTACGTCTGAGGTTGATTGTTCATTGAAATCGATTGAGATTTTGGCAGAGTCCCAGAATTCCCAAACTGGGATGGAGCCCCAAAATTCTTTGGTAGGTTAGTGTTATTCATCCTACGACGCCAACTTGAAACCAAAAATGTCTTCCAATACCTAACCCAAACTTTTCTACCAAAGGATACCACCCAACATGTAGCCAAACAAAGCCCTGATTTTGACAAAAATAACATCAAACTAAGATGTTGGGTACCAAAAAGAAAAGCTTTCTTTCTTGAGATCTTAAAATTCAAAACCCAAATCAGCTCTGAATAAAAAAACACTAAAATCTTGGGCATGAATTAAAAAAAAAAAGTCCTAATACTAATTCCCAACATTGATCACTAAAAACCAATCAAGGCATGTAACTTGTAGCTTTCCTGTAATTCTAACTCAACAAAATATGCTAGAAAACAGCAAATTTTCAAAAAACTAAACAAAGCCATGATCATATATGATTATTAACAGAGAGAAAAGAAGCTTTCTTATAATATCGAAAAGCTGAGTAATTCAGGCCCGGTTTGGTTCGATTCTGCTTTGCTTTACACTTTTGCTTCTTTGCTTTGCTCCTGCTCTCTCAGATCGGTAACAGGAGCGGGTTTTCGTTTAATAATAATAATAATAATAAAGGAAGAGTTGTTTGAATTTTCGTTTTTTAAGGAAAACGGAGCTAAACTCAAATCTGCTGTCTGGCTCCGTGGCCCGCCTGTTCCCTTTTGTCGCCCTTTAAGTTCTCCACGTGGCAACGCATTATTGGCTCTTAGTAAACAGAAGGGCCTCTTTAATTTAGAGTTGAGGCCCCAAGAGAACCACAAAAAATGGGCTGAATGAAAGGGGGAAAAAGATGGGAAGCCCAGTGGAAACACGTAAACTTTTAAAACCTTTTCAATTTAGTATGCTAGAAATTTAGATCCAATATTTTTAAATACGAATATTATATTAATATATATACATGTTAAAATATGTAATATAAATTATTAATATTAAAAATCTATATAAATGTATAAGACTTTCAAAACCATTTTTGTTGGATGGTTTTTAACCTAGTTGATGATTCTTGGTGAAGTAAAACAATAAGATCTACAATGAAGTAAAACAACGGGAGGGTTGCTGAAGTTAGTATTCTGAGGTGGGATGCGATGCTTAATTAGTCAAAGATTAAGAGGTTAAGAGAGGAGAGAAAAATAGCAATTGAAAAGGTTGATTTAAGGCTCTTTTGCTTACCTCACACCTATTATATATGGGTCATGGACGATCTTACGTTACCCATCCTGTTTGTCCGCCTGTCTACCTGCATCTATTTTTGTATAACTTAATTAGTTATAGACGTGTTTCATTCTCTTCGGAGTTTTAAATCTTAACCTTATATGATATGAGTATAACGATTATGAACCATAAAAATAACATTAATATGTTATAAATATACCATTGACATTTGTAAAAACCCGAAAACGGTTTTTTCTTTGCCCCTCTTCTGTAGGGAATCTTAACACGCAGCAACGGCAGCAGGAGCCGAGGTTCGTCAATCTTCTTCATTTGAAAATTTCTCTCCTTTTCTCTTTTACGCCTCTATCTAACCAGAGGTGCTTTGGATTAATATTTTTTTTTCTTTCTTTTACACTGAATTGGCATTGGGAATTTGCAAGCTGCGACCTGATTTGTGTCGCTTAAAAGCTTCGATTGGATTTTGTAGGACTTTGTTAGCGTTTTAGCGTTTGGCGGTGCTAAACACTTTCCTATTTCTTTGAATACCACCGGAAAATCTCTTCTGGCTGCCGTTAATGGGTCACGGCATACAAACTAAGATCATACAAATTGTAAATCTTAATCGTCATTTGTATTTTATGATGATGATTATTGACTAATGGTGTACGAATGCTGACAGCTGATTCAGCATAAGCAGCAGCTAGATCTCGAGCCCAAATTCCAAGTTTACAAGATAGATTCCCATTCGTTAGCTCAGATTCTTAATTAACAAGATGGATTCCCTTCATTTTCATCAATCGGTAGAAGTTTAGACGATCAATCCAAGTTCGAGTCAAACTTAAATGCCATATTAATAAACATTTTATCTATTTAAAGTTTAAACCTGACCCAATCTAAAATATTAATTAAAAGAAATTCTGATTGAATCTGAAATAATCATATAAGATCACTACCAGCTTATATTTATAAGCAAAAAGAACTATTCGCATATAAATCAATATTAACAATAGTAAAACAAATCAAGCAAGACCGAAACAAGAAATCCTATGTCCAAAACTCAGTCTATTTTTAAGACAATAGACTAACTTTTTTTGGCCCGAACTTGTTTTTCGAATTCAATATTTTTAATCCAAATACATCAAAATATTTAACTTCAGCAAATAATGCAACCCTCAGAAACTGTTCTCATGGAAATATTTCTCAGGCATCAGCAGACTTTCTGAAGAAACACTAATTTAGCTCAAATTTGCCCAAGAGAAGCTTACAAAACTGACATTTCATAATAGTTGACAGAAAAGTTGTCACACAGTTAAAATAAATGTCCAACACATAAATAATAAACAAAAATCTTAAATTAAGTTCTAGCAAACATAAAAACTCGGATGAAAATCTTAAAACATAGATGCTTAACTTTGAAGGCTTCTCCAAGAAACCAACATTGCATGCCACTCCAAACAGCAATAGATACCCATTCTGCAGGAAGAAGCAGAAACAACATAAATATAGGTCAAACGTAAGTAACAAGGTTGTACGAAAGTTTCAACAAACTTATTAGTAATATATTGATGGCCAAAGCACAAAATGTATGGTACTCAAACTTAGGTCTTAATGCAGGATAAGGATATGTATCCTACACAAATATATTCAAAAATTTTTCCAAGTTTTCCATGTATTTGGACTTTAGAGGATTCTTAGAGAATCATATCACATACCCATGTCCGAATATAGGTTGGACAGAAGTACTCCAAGAAAAATGAAAAGTTGTAGCAACATAGCACAAAAGTATTGTGTGAAATGGAAAACACTTCAAGAATCTGGAATACTTACATATCTTGTTGAATGCAACAATGTCACAACTCTGAACATGCTCATTAATCGGCTCAACTGTCAGATGTTCCTCAATGAGATTGTCAACTGACACTAAATCATCCACAATGGTCAACATAATCTGCAATTTCTTGATTCCGTAACCAACAGGCACCAGCTTAGCTGCCATATGAAAGAGAACTTCTATGTCAGATAAAATACAATTTTAGCCATGGTTGGATTTCAAGATAAATAAAAATCCAATCCGAGCCATTTCGCACAATCAAAGAGTAAAAGGATAAAATTACATACAACAAAACTGTATCGGATTAACCACTTACATGCTCCCCAAAGCAGTCCTTCCATCTGAACACCTCTTACAGCTTCTTCAAGTTTCTTCATGTCAGTCTCATCATCCCATGGTTTAATATCCAACAATACTGAGGACTTTCCACCTGAGAATAAAGAAGGAAAATTGAAAGTTAAAACCACAAATGTAGAGTAAACAAACAAAATACATTGAGCGTTACTGAAAACTCGTAATAGGAAAGAGTCAAAGGGCTCACTTTCTTTCTTCTTGGCAGAGGCCTTAACGGCGGCTGCACGTTCTTCTGCAGCCTTCTTTTCCTCCTCGGTCTCTTCTCCAAACAAATCTACATCATCATCGTCATCGTCCTCAGCAGCTGCAGCCTGAACTTGCATAATATATTCAAGCAACAAGCAGATCAGCCAACGGTAAAATTGCCCAATTTTACTAAATTCAGACAACATATAAGCACGGGATTAACTTGCCTTTGAATCCTCAGCTGGAGGAGTGGCAACAGCCTCCGAGCGAGCAAATCCCTCAACAGTCACACCACACCCTTCTCCAGAAACGCCTCTAAATTAACAAATAACAGTACAGTTCTATTAAACATCAAAAACCCACATCGATAAACTTATAATTACAGCATTTAGAAGTACAAAAGAAAAAAAAAAGAAACTTACGAGATCCTCAAAAGGGCGTCGATGTGGTTGTACCATCGAGAAATGTTCACATAGTCAGAGGATGGAGGCCTTGAGAGAGCTGTGTAGACGGTAATATCATCCTTCGAGGCTTGGTACCTACGAAATCAACAAATAAATAATAATCCCAAACCAACCAAGTTCAAAGCTTAACAACTGTAGAAAACAAAAAAAAAATCAAAAGGATTTTGAAAATTACCCAGAGATGTAACTGCGAGTGAGGAGATACTCATCGAGCTTTTTCAAGCCAGCAGCAGAACCAAGGTCGTAGAATGTGACTGCCATGACTGCAAAAAAGAAAAGGTATTTAGGTTCGTTTCTGAAATTAAAATCAGTAAAACAGATTTTTAAATGTCTAATCAAAGAGAAAACAGATAATGAAACTACTATTACGAACTAAATCTAAATCAAAATGATTAGTTAATGTTGGATTCGATACAAAAAGAATTGATATACGAACAAATAAGAGATCTGAATCTTACCGGATATTGACAAAAAGAGCTACGCCGTTGCTCTGCTACTTTCTTGTGAATTGTATAGTTAGAGACGCCTAGGGTTTTTAAGCTTATGGTATTTATAGGCGAATCTTAAAGAGGACTGCAGGCCCATACTTGCTTTGGGTCAATCCCTCTTTTTGTTTTTTTGGCTGAAGGAGGGGCTTCACTATGATTATCTTTGAAAGGAAAAGATTATTTTTACCATTTTTTTTTTCTTTCGCTTGACTAATCAGGATCTAATTGCAATTCTAACGTACTCTTATAGTTATTATTTTTTTATTTTAATTTTTTATTAATTTTATTATAATTAATTATAATAATATTTATTATATTTATAATTATAATAAATATAACGTAATAAAAATATATTTACGGTCACACTTTAAAATCAAATCTAGTTATACATCTTCTTTGTCCTAAATTAAACTATAATCTATATTATATTTAGCCGTGTTCAAGGGCAGTCCAGCCCGATAGATCTAATCCAATTTGGGGTAAATTTAGATATAATTTTTTTATTCAAATTGATTTAGCTAAAGCACTATTCAACTAATAAAAATTTATTTTTATTTAAATATAATTATAAATATATAAATATTAATATTAACATAAAAATTAAGTAATAAAAGGGACTTGCGAGTTGGACTTAGATGAGGGAATTGAAAAAAAAAAATTAGACGGTAATCCGATTTAACCTATGAACATCCTTAGTTATTTAAATTTTTTATTTTTTAAAAGATACTCGAGCTGTTGTTTAAAGTCAGGTCCATCCATGAAAATTTATTTGGATAATTTTGATTTAAATTTTTTAAATATTTTGAAAACTATTTATATTGAATAGATTAAAATTGTATTTTAGAATTTAAATACATTAATATTTTATTTAATATTAATTTTAATAAAATTAAGTTAAATTTAAATTTAAAATTTTTTATCATAACCTAATTCATAAATAAATTTAATCAAGATAATATTAATTTTAATAAAATTAAGTTAAATTTAAATTTAAAATTTTTTATCATAACCCGATTCATAAATAAATTTAATCAAGATATCAATGGTACATACTACACCCATCAAAATTTTGAATTTAAATTTAATTTAAACTGATCAAATTAAATTATTATTTATTAATAAAAATATATATCTTATTAAATTTTAAATATTAATATAAAATATTATTTTAATAATTCTAAATGTATTATAGGATTGCGAGCCAAATTAATATAGATAAAAAAATTTTCAAATTTCGATTCAATAGAGTGAGTTCCGGAAGCAAGTCTAGTAGGCACCATGTGAAGGAAATTCAAAGAACATACTCCACGTTATCGATTACATGCTTTCACCTAACCATCATTAGTTAAAGCCATATAGGTTGGGTTTAGCCCATTGCATTCATTTCTAAAAGGATCGGATGAAACGTTTATATCTTATTTCGTAATTAAATTTTTTATAAATATTAATTATTTTTTATCTAATATATATAATAATTAAATGATAATATATATTTTTAAAAAATTTATTTATAATTTTTATAATAAATCATTAAATTTTTTTAAAAAATTTAATTATATTACATAGTCGAATGAAATGTACCAAAATAAAGTCGTCAATAACGTTGGTTGACTGCTGAAAAGGTTCCAAACTCCCAAATAATCAAAACAAGAAAGCTGTAAAACACTGCAAAAATGCAAATTAGATGATGAGTTTCTAAGACAAAATTGCCATTTACAAGATGCTTAAAAAATATATCATTTGTTTATCCCCTAATAACTGTTAAAAGTTTAAGTGATCTAAACCATATTTAGCAATCTTTAGTTTTTGATATCCAAATGATCCTCTTTCTGTCCCTAACACGTAACACTCACTACCTAATTTTGGTAGTCGCATAAATTTGATATAAAAAATAATTAAAATATAATATAGTATAAAAATATTTATTATATTATATAAATAATTAATAAATAAATTCAATTCAATTCAAATTAGAGGTATTTATGATTGAGATGTAACATTAAAATTTGTTGTAGTTCTAATCGAAATCCGAATCGGTTTTATCTTAGTCAAAAAATTTAAATTATTATTTATAAATTAATAAAAAATATCTTTTATAAATATTTATATTTTTTTAATTATTTTTTTTTAAAATTTATAATTAAATAAAAATTCTAACCGAATTATTTAAATTAAAAAATTATATTTAAAATTTAATTTTATCAAATAAAATAAATAATTTAACTCGTAAATACACTTAATTCGAATCAGTGTGGCTATAGACAGCGCTAATTGGAAATGATCTCTTTATGAAATTTAAATGTGAACAAGGAAGGAAAACATTATCATCGGTGTCCCAAACATAATCTTTGATTAGACTTTTCAAGGCAAAGACAAGAACAAGACAGCCACGCATAAATCGTTTTACCGTCTGCACTTTGAAGTTTCCACATCTTATATCACAATTTTGCTAAAACAACTAGTCAAAACACACCACCTTCCTCCCACGTAACACTAAAACCTGTTCTAATTCCGTGGTTTATGTTATCTCTGTTTGGATGAGTTCAAAACTTTAAATGACATTTTTTATCGTCATAGTCATATTGATTATCGGATATAATTATTATAAAAAAATATAAAATTTAAATAAATATAAATTTAAAAAATAAACACATAAAAAGAGAATAATACTTCTATAAGATATTATTATCTAATTTTTATAATTTTTGACATATTTAAAAATGTTTATAGATAAAGTTAAATCATGTTACAATTTAAATTTTTTGTATATTTTTCAAATCAATATATAAAATTGTTTTTTATTATCAATTCAAGGCCTGACCTTTGTTACGGCGCATCCTAGCCATAAATGTTGAGAATAGTGTGATAACTCACAAGAACATCAACAAAAAAGAAATATAAATAATACGTAATTTTAATGTGATCTTTGTAATTTACGTCCATAACTCAAAAAGGTAACAGCATAATTATTAAATAATTTATAATTTTTATATAGATAAAATTATAAAACTTTCTTAAATAATTTGTAATAAAATTATAAATCATCAAACACATAACTAGAACTAGCTTTTACACGAAGAAGCTACAAACCATCTTTTTACAAAAGAGATCCTTCAGAGTTTACATCTCTTTGATTAAAAGTTTATAACTATTCTCAGATTTATACGGATAATTACTTAATCATCAAAAATTCTCGCTAACATATTTTTTTATTAAGAATATTTATCACTAAATAAATTTAATGACTAAATAATTTATAACTAATAAAATATTACAAAACAAATAACTAAGAATAAGATAAAAAAAAATTTGGATTAGATTTTAAGCAAGAAAATTTAACCCATACATACTTAAATATATATTATTTTATTAATAAAAAATTAATTATATTTAAATTTTATATTAAAATATTAAAATAAAATTTTTATAATTTTAAAACTTTACGAATAAAACTAAACAATTAATTCGTGTCTAAATTTATGTATATTATATTAAAGCTTTATAAACCCGTAAATATATTATAAAATTCCCTTAATAATTAAATAGTTAATTCTTTCAGTCTCTCTATTTTATGTAGCGGTGACTGGTGAACAGAGGAAAAAAAAAAGAAAAAGGAAAAAAAAAAAAAAAAACTTAGAAAACCGGAGAGCTATGGTTTCAACGAGACGAAGTGGATCTCTCTCTGGTAATAATAGCAAGAGATCTTCTTCTGAAGATAAGCCTCCGTCTCCAAAACGGCAAAAGGTGTCAGCATAAAACGCATGCGAAGACTTTTTTTTGGGGGGGGGGTTTGAGTGATTAGGTATTGACTTCTTAACCGGTTTTTTTTTGTTTTTGCCCCTCAGGTGGAAAATGCGGAGAAACCGATTCCGGCGGCAGTGGCGGAGAATTCCAAAGAAATGTGCATGCCGCCTGCTGTGCATCCCGGAGATTGTGGGAACGGCGAGGCTCCGGTCGCCGGAGACGACGTGAACGTTCGGAAGGGCGAGACTTCATCGGCTGTTGTCGCCGTGGAAGCATCGATTGCTGATGGTTAGTTGTTGTTTTTAGATCTCCATGATTGGCAAATTTCTTTGTTATTTGAGTTTCATTTCAGTGAATTTGGATTTGCATTTGAGTTTTGAGAGTGTCACTTCCTTGAGTTCTTTTCTTGGATTTTCTTTTTAGTTCTTTCACTTCTTGCTTCTTGTTTCTTGAATTCGTAAGTATCGTTTGAGTTAGTTTGGATTTGCATTTTCTTTTCTGAAGCGTCCTTTCTTCTTTTTCTTTTGAATTTAAGAGTGTCATCGTGACTGAATTCGACTTTGGTTGTTTCAAAGGTTCTGCGGCAATTGTGTTGGACAAGGGGAGGAGTTCATTCTCTGCGTGGAGTATTGGCCAGAAACAGAATCCAAATTTCGAGACTTCTACACCTTGGTGCAGGCTTTTGTCGCAGTCTGCGCAGGTAAGTTCAAACCTTTCTTTAAGAAAACATCTTCTGTATTAGTTAGTCTTGGTTTGCTCGGTAGTTGACATAAAAAGCACTTTACTTTCAGATTATCTTTTGGATCAGAATTCTCTGTATGTTTAAGCTTTTTGGGTACTGTAAATTTTACATATCTGAACCAGTGGTAGTTTTCAGAGTTTTGACTAAATTATAATAATATTTGTAATGAGCTGAGCATTTTTGTGAACTGCAGAATCCTAATGTTTCCATTTGCACATCAAATTTCACAATTGGATCGAGTAGACACTGCAATTTCCAATTAAAGGACCAGACCATAAGTGCAATTCTTTGCAAGATAAAACACACCAAGGTATCACCTAAATTTTGCACTCAATATGTTGCTTTTTGTTGGACTTTCACAAAGTTAAGAATGCTTCTGCATACAAGAGGAATTTGACACTCGACTCATATGTGATCCTGAATTCTCCTTTCCTGTGGGCGTTTTGAATTTTTTTAGGTGCATTAACTCTTTGGATTTAGCATTCCCTTTTCTTCCTTCCTCTTTGTTCTTAATTTTTTGCTTAGGCAACCATTTTTTTTATTTTATTTTGTGGAGATAAACTCCTTAATATGTACATGCAGTATGAGTACTCATTATTTGTCAACATGATCAGCAAGAAGGCAGTGGACTAGCCATTTTAGAAAGCTCTGGGAGCAAGGGGTCAGTGCAAGTAAATGGGACAGCGATGAAGAAAAATACCAGTTGTGTGCTGAACTCCGGTGATGAGGTGGTCTTTGGCTTGCTGGGGAATCATGCTTATGTATCCTTTTCTTGGGGTTGAGGGCAATCTATTAAAGTCTGTCTCTTGCTTGTTGAGTGTTATTATAGTGCTTTTAGTTACTCTTCTGTTTTACTGGTAATGTTTTATGTTCCTATGCTTATTTTTGTTATCTTCTTAATTTAATTTCTCCTGATTTAGATATTTCAGCAACTCATGACCGAGGTTGCGGTTAAGGGTGCAGAGGTTCATAATAGAGTAGGAAAGTTTCTGCAACTTGAGAGGAGGTCAGGAGATCCATCAGCTGTTACTGGGGCTTCCATTTTGGCATCACTTTCAAGCTTGAGGCCAGATTTATCCCGCTGGAAACCTCCTTCTCAAGCCAGCAGTAAGATTCACCAGGTGACTGAGGTGCCTATTCATGATACTGCAGATATTGATCTTGATGGCTTGGAAGGAAATTCAACCGCAAACATAGGGAATGATAAAGATGCAGATGTTGGAGCAATCAACAAGAATCTTCCTCTTGATTGCAACCATGACTCCAGCACAGAGGCAGGCAATGTAACACTCTCTGGGGTGAATGATTTGCTAAGGCCTTTCTTGAGGATGTTTGCTCCATCAACTAGTTATAATCTGAAATTGAGCAAAAGTATCTGTAAACAGGTATTGGACAAAAGAAACGACTGGCTGAGGGATTCACTTCCAGCAATGCTACCAAGTGTATCAGTTCGATGTGCAGTATTCAAAGAGGACATTCTTGCAGCAATTCGTGATGGAAGAAACTTAGAAGTATCATTTGATAAATTCCCATATTATTTAAGGTATGTTATAGCTTCGTGCATAACTGTCTCTTTTTTTATGAAATATTTCTTTAATGCTAACAGAATGTTGATAACAAAACTTTTTGCATAACTGTTTCTTTTTTTTATTAACCTAACTTTAAATAATGCTAATAGAATGTTGGGAGAATGGAAGGAAAGGAAAATAACCAAATTAATTGGGAATAAGCATACGAAAGAACATTGTTTTGGTTTGTATCTAGAAAAAGGAACTCTGTTTGTGAGCACGAAAGTGTTAGGGGAGGAAATTATGAGAAACAGGTAGCTAAGGTACTTTGATTACCTTTCTTAATAAATGTTCTTTTTCCCGATATAAATGGAAGTGATCAGAGTTATTTGTTTATCTATTTATATAATGGTGCATCATTGCTCATTAATTAGTCAATTTCTATCTTTCCAGTGAAAATACAAAAAATGTGCTGATAGCCGCTTCAATTGTACACCTCAAGCACAAAGAGCATGCGAAGTATACTTCAGAGCTAACCACTGTGAATCCACGGATTTTACTCTCTGGTCCTGTAGGTGTGTGAGTATATTTTATTATTTGTGTCAAGACATCTATGCGATGCTTGTATTAGTAGCATTAAACTGCAAAAATGAACTTTTTCCATCAAATGTATATGCAGGGTCTGAGATATATCAGGAGATGCTGACAAAGGCACTTGCTAATTATTTTGGGGCCAAATTGCTCATTTTTGATAGCCATTCTTTTTTGTGTGTAAGAGATCATTACTTTTATGGCTATTTGATTGTTGACATTATTGCATTCTTGTGGCTGTCATTATCCAAGTTCATTGTTAGCATATCATTACTTCACGAGTCAAAGAAAATAAAGGCTTATAAGTTGGTGAATTATCGATTATAAATATGTTCCAGGGTTTGTCTTCAAAGGAAGCTGAGCTTCTGAAAGATGGAGCCAATGCAGAAAAATCCTGCAGCTGCACCAAACTAAGTCCTGGACCTATTGATTTGGCCAATAGTTTAAATCCCAGTGTTGAAGAAGAAACTTCAAGCCCTGTGGCTGCCCTTTCTTGTGGGCCCGAATCTCAGCCCAAGTCAGAAGCTGATACCATGCCCTCCTCATCTGGGTCATCTAAGAATCAAGTGTTTAAGATAGGTATTTACCTTTTCTTGACAGACTTTTAAGAGTAGGTTTCTGTGTCATTTGCAATTCAAAAGTCTTGTTGTCATTATTATTATTTGGATATACTTTTGTCACTGTATCCTAACATGGAACATGCAGGTGACAGAGTAAAATTTATTAATTCAACTTCTGGCAGTCTCTATCCAACAGCATCTCCATCTAGGTACTGCAATCTTCTCTTCTTATTTAAGATTCAAACGAATTAGTTATTTAACTTTTCTATAAGTCTTATTTGAACCTGAATAATAAACTTATCTTACTTTTCTTACTATATGGTTTGCTTTCAAATATGAGTTTGGTACTCCGCAACCTATTCTCGATGATATCATTTAATGAGAACTAAGGAATACCGGTGAATTTTCTTTTGGAAGTCTGTTCTACACATTTTTAATTTAACTGGAGCCAATCTAAAATGTTTATCGATGTTTTGCAACTTTAAATGCCCTTCTACTTCTCTCTTTTAAGGCTAAGATGTTTTGCTACTTTAAACGCCCTTCTACTTCTCTCTTTTTTAAGGGTTAAATGAAAATGCCCTTCCACTTAATCTCAACTCTCCAAATATGGCTGGCAAAATATAGTTTTCTTAGTTGTAACCTATTTCTCATATAGTCTTTCCATTTTTTTTTGTGGTCTTTGTTGTGAAATTGTTTTTTTCTATCACCATGCTCTTATTTATTCTTTATTAATTCAATCTACAGAGGCCCACCTCATGGGGCTCGTGGGAAAGTTGTGTTACACTTTGCGGACAATCCTTTGTCAAAAATTGGTGTAAGGTTTGATAAACCAGTACCTGATGGAGTTGACCTTGGAAATATTTGTGAGGGACGCCATGGATTTTTCTGCAATGGTAATGTTTTATACATCTCTCAATGTTTTGTGTCCATGTTTATGTACCTATGATTATTAAAGCTGTCTCTTTCTGCCTCTTTCTTGCTCTCTAGTTTCTGATCTTCGTGTGGAGAACACGAGCACAGAGGACTTAGATAGATCACTCATTAACACATTGTTTGAGGTGAAATTCTTTATCTTTGAATCAATGTATGATTTCTGTCTGGCCAAATTGTTTGCTTCCATTTTTGGTTCCTTATTAACTTAATCTGATCTTTTTATCAGGCTATATACAGTGAAAGCAGAACTTCTCCTTTTATTTTGTTTATGAAAGATGCTGAGAAGTCTCTTGCAGGAAATACAGACTCTTATTCTGCATTTAAAAGCAGACTTGAGAAGCTTCCTGATAATGTCATTGTAATTGGTTCACACACTCATACTGACAGTCGTAAGGAGAAGGTACAATTGTTTTTATTTCATTAACTTTTCAGAGTTGTTATTGTCTTCTGTCTTTTTTGATATTTTGACCTAATTGAGTTTACCTTGTTTTGGGATTGTTGAAAAGATAAATTAAAGACAGACAAAACTAGTATCAGAGAGAATCGGAATTCAAAATTGCAAAAAGCTGAGAATTTTAGTGGTAGATTGATGCGAAGAGGAAGTTAGGAGTGTCAATGGTCAAAAGAAATGATGTTCTGTATGTAACTGCTTATTGACATTTAGCTGTTATGTACAAGCCTACCCTGACTTTTATAGATCTATGATGCATGCCTCAAATAGCATTAGGCATTAAATATCATTTTTTTTTTTTTTTAGTTTGTGGCAATCTTCTTTCATAAGTCATCAGAAAGATTTGTGATCAAGGGTATATTTTGAACCTTTTTTATTTTAAATTATTGTACTGCTTTGTTGTGGACTCTAGAGTAATATTGCTTGTCCTCTTGTTTATATGTTAGATTTAGCAGTACCTTACAGTGTTCTGTTTTATCCTTGCAGTCACATCCTGGTGGTTTGCTTTTCACAAAATTTGGTGGCAGTCAAACTGCTCTTCTTGACTTGGCATTTCCAGTAATGATTCTATCTTTTGAAAAGACTCTCTCTCTTTCTCTCTGGTGGGGGCTGCCTAAGTTATTGTCCTATAGATGGTTTTATTTTATTTTATTTACTATTGTAACTAATTGTGACTGGGGGTAGTTTTTGCAATGAAGTGGTGTAACAGTGTTGTCAAGGCTTGCGCCCACGCCTTGCGCCTTAGTGACAGGCAACAAAAGTTCCTCAAACCCTTTCGGGCTAGGCACATTTGATCGGGTGCATGTGAGATGTGCCTAGGTGCACTTTTTTGTAAGGCTATAGGTGTAAAAAATGCCTGCTGATTGAAATTATCTTTAATTTCTTTTATTTTTAACTTTTAGGCTAGATGTACCTTTACTAGTCAGAAAGGGAATAGTATCAAACTCTCTACTTCTCAATATTTGAATATTCAAAAAGCAGACATGGGACCAAGTAATGCATATTGACCAACAAAATAAAATGCATGTTTTGTATATAAATTGGATCACTCTTTAAAGTTTATTATCATAATTGTATATCTTAAGCTTATTTTACAAATATATATACACACAGATAGACGCACATACAAAAACACAAACATATACATTTTACTCCTTCACTTAGGCGAAAGCATTTTTTGTGCCTTGTGCCCTTGACAACACTGATGATGAACAGGTGTTTCCATATTAATACTTCTTTGTGGTTTCATCCTTTTCAACATCTGATTAGTTTGTAATAGAAAATGCTTGCATCATAAATCACTCGTACGAAATGGTAAGTTTAATGTTTCATCTGTATGCTATTCTCAGTTATAGTTATGTTTGTAAAGAGTGCTTGAGCAGCTGTTCATATACTAAGAAAACTGGCCTTTCCCTGTTTTCACCATGTGCTTCCATTTCCTTTTGTAAATACGCTTCCCTTCCCTCCCCTCCCCAGCCCACACCCACACCCACACATACACTCATGCCCATGTGCGTGTGCACATGCTACCCCTTTTATAGGCTATTGCATAGGTTATTGTTGATTTCAAGTGTTGTGATGGTTGTTTTCTTTTGGATATTTTCAGGATAGTTTTGGTAGGTTGCATGACAGGGGGAAGGAAGTTTCTAAGGCAACAAAAATTTTGACTAAACTTTTTCCAAATAAAGTGACCATTTACATGCCACAGGTTCGTATGGTGTATCCCAAATAATAGATTGTGTTTGTTGCACTGTGTTTTAAATGGAACATATTGTTGAAGCTTATATTCTACTACAGGATGACGACCTGCTTGCATCTTGGAAGCACCAATTGGATCGTGATTCTGAAACTCTTAAAATGAAAGGGAATCTGAATCTTCTACGAACTGTTAGTATATCCTTTTCTTGTTTGGTCTATAAATGCTAAAGGTTGGGTTATGTTGCTTTTATCTTCTACTGGGGCTTTAACATCCAGTGAAACTTTTAGTTCTCTTCACACAAGTCATTGTGGAGTTTTGAACTCTTATATTTCTATCAAGGATGGCACAATTGATTGGGAAAACTTTCCTGGCTAGTCACATAGATATTATGTAGGTTATGTTATTGGCTTGGGTTATGATTTGCTGTAGCTTGCACTTCGGAATGTACATTGGAATAAATTTACTCGTGTTTTTAAGATTAAGATTTAGAAGTAGGGGATGTGCTTTCTCCAACTACTGCATAAAGTTTACTGTTGTTCCAGGGGATGACTAGGTGTATTACTCCTGTCGGATGCTAGGTCAGGGTAATATATTGACATAAAATCATTTACAAGTTTTCTGACAAGTTGAGGGAGTATTTTTTTTTTTAAGAGGGTTTGCCGTTCGGTGTTTTCTATTTAAGGTCTTTTTGCATGTAAGGTTTCCTTCTAAAGTTGCTTTGCTTCCCATGGTCAATCGCTTTATATGCTCTTCTAACAGGAACTTGCCGACTTTGGGGTGGTTCTTCCTGCTATTTTTCTCGTGTTTTAGGTTGAAAAACAACAGTGAAAAGATTTGATGGCTCCTGAAAGTAACTAGATCTTGTAGCAAGTGATTCATAGTCTCACTTATGCTGTATTCAGGATCTACCTGGTCATGTGTTAGATTGGTTTCTGAGAATGCTAATTTAATAACAGAAATTAGGCACATGTAGAAATGAAGTTGCATAAGAGTCCGCTTGGAGATTAGATCTGTGAGTGAAAAATGAGATTGTTAATGTTTTCACTTTTGGGAATTTGTCCTTTAGGTAATCAGCTTTACATCTCTCTGCCTGCTTCCTGACTTCCTCTAGCCCTTAGCAGAGTCCCCTAACAAATTAGAGCTTGTGATTACCTTGTTTATTAGCAGGTTGAGATTTAATTTAGTCTTCAACTTCTTTTTAATTGATTCTAAAGTTTGAGCTTATTGAATGTTTGATAACTTCCTTGACATTTTATGGTTATAAATGTAGCATTTTGAAAATGATTACTATTGTTATACTTTTCAATTTTTCATGTAGGTTTTGGGTCGGAGTGGGATGGAATGTGAAGGACTTGAAACTTTGTGCATCAAGGATCAAATCCTTACAAATGAAAGCAAGTTTTCTTTTGGCATATCATCGTCTCCATAATTGCTGATAAAATTTTCCCCATCAATTTATATTTTGGTATCCTTTGTAGGTGCTGAGAAAGTAGTTGGATGGGCTCTAAGTCATCATCTAATGCAGAATCCTGAAGCTGGTTCAGATTCGAGGCTTATTTTGTCTTGTGTAAGGTACCTGATAGATAATATTCTCATTTCTGTTACAGCAGTTTTCACTGCACAATTAATTTTCTGATGGGAAACACAATTTATAATGCAATTGTTATTCTGGCAGCATCCAGTATGGTATTGGAATCTTACAGGCTATCCAGAATGAATCTAAAAGCTTGAAGAAGTCACTTGAGGTCCTTGCCTTGCCTTTGTTCGAAATGAGTTGCACTATCGAGTCTCATTTGTTTATTCTGTTTTTTTAAAAAATAATGTATTGTTTGATGAGAATCTGTCCATTAATCTTCATTCTGGTGGTTTTGCTGATCACAGGATGTTGTAACCGAAAATGAATTTGAGAAAAGGCTTTTAGCTGATGTCATTCCACCCAGTGACATTGGAGTTAACTTTGATGATATTGGAGCTCTTGAAAACGTGAAGGATACATTAAAGGAGTTGGTTATGCTTCCTTTACAGAGGCCTGAACTCTTTTGCAAGGGGCAACTAACTAAGGTTATTTAATTTATAGCAGTGAGCCGTTTCATTCAAAAATTTGCCACTCATTTATGTTAGTTTGCAATATATTTTGCTTTCATCAGTTGTAAAGCTCTTTGCCCTCTTCCCCCCTGATATTTCATTTACCTCTATTTGCATCTTGTTGTTACTCTTCTATATATTTGTTTTATTCTCTTTGTTTTCAAGGAATCCTCATCTTTAACTTTTATATCAACAGCCTTGTAAGGGCATACTCTTATTTGGGCCTCCTGGAACTGGGAAGACTATGCTCGCGAAGGCTGTGGCTACTGAAGCTGGTGCAAACTTCATTAATATATCCATGTCAAGCATCACGTCAAAGGTCAATTCTGTTGTTCTTTTTCAACTGATTCGGTTTGCTACAGTATCATATCTTACTCAAAATATATGTATCTATTTTGCTGCAGTGGTTTGGTGAGGGTGAGAAGTATGTGAAAGCTGTTTTTTCCCTAGCTAGTAAAATTGCTCCTAGTGTTGTATTTGTTGATGAGGTTAGTTATCCGTAATCCTCAAATTGTATTTTTGAAGTTGGGCTTTTACTCCAATTTGTTGTACTTTTCATTCATCTTTGCTATGGCTTATAGGTTGATAGCATGTTGGGTCGGAGGGAAAATCCAGGGGAGCATGAAGCCATGCGGAAGATGAAAAATGAATTTATGGTGAACTGGGATGGACTACGTACAAAAGACACTGAACGGGTTCTTGTACTTGCAGCCACAAATAGGCCTTTTGACCTAGATGAGGCTGTCATTAGAAGGCTGCCACGGAGGTAAAGTATCACTTTGGCTCCTTTCGGATGAAAAAGAAATGAGAAAATACAAAAAATGCCCGTTTCTCTTTGTTCTTTTCTTTAATTTTCCACTAATGGAAATTGTGGGAGCACCACTGCTTAGTTTCCTGCCACAGAGCATTTTCTCAGATGTGATCTTATATTTTTCGTAGAAAAATGCTGAATGAAAAGGCTTTTGCTTTCTCTTTTGAAATATAAAACTTTGTTGTAAATGAAATATTTGTCAGAATTTAGAAGAAAAATTATTTTCATCTTCTTCGTCTCTTTTGCTTCGCTTTTTAAAAAATTACTATCACAGTGTTGCATTGATATGCCAAATAGATCCTTTAGATGCTGTCTGACTCTTGCACTGATTCTATACGCGGGCATATATAACCAACTTACTCTTGTTTAACGTATTGGTAAGTTTGAGACCATCTACTAATGGTTTGGTAATTTGGCAGATTGATGGTAAATTTGCCAGATGCTGCAAATAGAGCAAAGATACTCAAGGTTATTCTTGCAAAAGAGGACTTGTCTCCTGATGTTGATTTTGATGCTGTTGCACTTATGACAGAAGGATATTCTGGGAGCGATCTTAAGGTTACACTGGCTACTCTTTTTCCGACGTCTGATGAATTTTTTTTCTTGTACTTTTTTATGACTGCTTGTTTACACATATTGCAGAATCTATGCGTGACTGCTGCACACCGTCCGATTAAAGAGATTCTGGAAAAGGAGAAAAAGGTTGGTATTGTGGTTGATGATAGGTGTTTACCATTTTTATTATATAGAAGGATTTTGGCTCGTATATTGATGGCCATAGCTAGACGGAATGAATTGGTCTTATTTTTCAGAATCTATGTTGGTCTGACTTTTCATTTTGCTTAAGTGTCTATGTCCAACATATTTCGGATATGGGTATAGAGATATGACCCTCTAAGGACCCTCCAAATATACGCAAAAAACTTTAAAAAAAAAAAAAAGTGGACATAGCCGTATCGGAAACATGCCTGTGTCTGACTCTATATCCAATTCCAAGTAACAGAAGTCAGAATTGCAGTTGTGATTTTTAATTGACCATGTTATGTGGGTAGATTATTGATTATCATACATTCTCTTATCAAAGTACCTGTGACCTCTCCAAGTGTACGAATATGACTGGCTTTCAACCATTATGCAAAAGTATCGTCTTGCTATTTGCATGTTCCCACTGTGATTTTAATTGTTTCATCTTTCGACGTTGATGGCAGGATCGAGCTGTTGCTCTAGCAGAGAGCAAACCTCCTCCGCCTTTGAGTGGGAGTGCTGATATACGCCCTTTAAACATAGAGGACTTTAAATATGCTCATGAGCGGGTAATCGAAAAATAAAAAGTATCATAGTTTTTTCCCTTCTGAAAGATAGAAATAACTAATTAAGCTACTTTTAACAGGTATGTGCCAGTGTATCATCTGAGTCCGTAAACATGACCGAGCTGCTTCAGTGGAATGAGCTCTACGGTGAGGGTGGCTCAAGAAGAAAAAAGGCTCTCAGCTACTTCATGTGAAAGGCCTCTTTGTACATATGGTTCGTTTCTTCCTAAACTCTTTGCTCTTCTTCTAAAATGCCTGTATTCAAAGTAATTTTGCTGTACTTGTGGCCTGTTTGAGGGGGTTAGCTGGGAAGCTATATTTTGTTTGTACAATGAAAGTATAGGTTTTAAATTATGTTTTCTCACTTCTCAGGCTAGTGTCACGGGTTGGACTCAAGGTCTAAGCCTCGGCTCTCGGACCAATGACATTAGCTTGGGGATGGGTGGTATATTTTAAGGTAGTGAAACCTAACCGAACTTTTGTCATTGGTTTCGCTGCTTTTTGTTTTGTTCCCCATCGCCTTGATTCTGGCATGAAGAGCTTTTTTTTTTAAAAAAAATTATTTAAGTTATTTAACATCCCATAAAAAGAAAGAGAGGACGTTGTGAATATATTTAGAGTGATTCTTTTTGGTGTTTGTCGGAATTCTTCATCAATAAGTTGAAGTAATGCTAGCAGATTTTTGTTTAGTTTTCATAGATGTTCTTGTAGATAAAGCCTGTTGATCCTGCCATTCGAACACTTTTGCATGGTTGGATTAAAAAAAAAAAAAACTCAGAAACAAGCCTATAGTTGGACCCAGGGTCTGATTTACTTGTTCTGTTTGATTTTTGAATCACTATGTAGTATCATGCTATGTTACTTGGAGTGGACTCGAATGTGATTGTCAGATACGGTTTTGTGTTCGACATGGGATATATTCATTTAAAAAAAAAAATTTCATGTATTTGGAGGGTCATATCTCTATACTTATGTCCGGATTTGTGTCAAACATTGGTGTCTGACAGGTATTTAAAGAAAAATGAAGAGTCTAAGCAACATAATTATGACAAGATAGTTCTTTTTCAGCTAAGAAAATTTCTTGTATGTTTTTCCTTCCAAAATCAACTGAGATCATATCAGGTCGAGGACTTAGGTTTTAGATCCAATAATTTTAGACAAGTTCTTTTTCAGCTAAGAAAATTTCTTGTATGTTTTTCCCTCCAAAATCAACTGAGATCATATCAGGTCGAGGACTTGGGTTTTAGATCCAATAATTTTAGATATAACATGTAAAAAATAATTAAAATATGATATGATATAAGAAAGTAATGCAAATATGATAATAATATATAAACTTGTTAATATATATTCTTTTATATATATAATATTTTAAATACAAACAGGACTAGGAATTGCTGGTTTTACTTCTCCAAATTTCAATGAATGAGGGTGGACAGGCCAGGCACAAAGGGGTTGGGTTCGGGTATAAATTTTTTGATTTGAGTTTGCTTAAAATATTGTTTAATCAATAAAAAATGTATTTTCAAGTATAAATATAAAAATATGTAAATGTTAATTTTAAATCATTTTTAAATGATATTTAGCAGTAACCTGAGGCCAAATTTTGGTTTAAATAAATAATTAAAAAATTATTCGGTTTAATTCATAAACATTTTTAATTGCATCCCATCTTCAATTGGAAATGGATAATGCATCTATTATTCCATTTTGCAACGTGTTTTTGGAAAGAATAATTTGATCGACAGAAAATAAATTAGAATTAAAATCTATTCCTTTCCTTATCCAAAATATGAAAAAAAAAAAATCACAAAAATACGTCAGGATTAAATTTAAGCGGACTTGTTCCCGTAACTTTCATTAAAAGTGAGCAACGAGTGTTTTCAAGGAATCTACATTTTATCTACAAATAATCCTGACTGATTTTTTTATTAATAAAATGATTTATATTATTTAGTTTAATGATAATCTTTAAATTGGTTTTTAATTAAAAAAATGTGAGATAGAATTTTTTTTCTTTTAGATATCGAATAAAGAGATTAAATGGTTAAATTAAAATAGTGAAGAAAACCAAGATAATTATTTGTCCATTTATTTGGTGCCATATAAACACCGATTACTATTTAGTTATCGTTTAATTTTTTATATTTTATATTTTATATTTATTTAATTTTAAAAAATAGAACTTTAATTATATTTTTTTATATATAAATTTTATTAATTATTTTTTGATACACTATTTAACTTTAGCTAATATATTATTTATAATGATAACAATATATTAAATATAATAGTTGATATTTTTATTTAACATTTACGATGTTTTGAATGAAGATAAACGTAGAGGTGTTTATGGGTCGCGTTGAGCTCGAAAAAATTTTGATTCTTTGCTTAGGCACCCATTCAACTTGGCCTGGTCCACTCAGATTATCCATATTAATGTTCATAATTAATAAAAAATAAAAAAATATTTTTATATTAATATTTATATTTTATAATTAAATATAAATAATTTTTTTAATTATTAAATATCAATTTAGGTTAGAAACCAAATTAACAAAAGATATATTCAAAGCCCGACCTGAGCGGGTTGAATGGGTAGCCCGACTTGAGAAGAGATCTAGATAAAAGTGACCACAATTGTTAATAAAAACTTTTACATATATCACTAGAATTTATAACACTCATAAAAGTGGGTGAATTATTTTATTTATTTTGTTTTAAAAAATAATAAATTAAAAATAAAGGGATAGGTTTTTTAATTGAGTTGTTATTTTTTAAAATTAAAAGTTAAATCTAAAGAAGTAGTTTTTAAATGCTTATTTTTAAGATTAAAAGATTTAAAATATCCTTAATTTTTATATATAGTATGGATCATTTTAATTTGAGTTTTATGTAATTTTCTCAACTAAATGGACATCACTTGACACGTAACACCAAATATATATGGCTTAATTAAAAAAAATGCCCATGCACTATGCTATTTTTCCACTTATGTATTTTTATGAATTTTTATTCCTAGTTTGGTACCTAAATTATAATTCGTAAAATAATTTAGTATTTCACCCTTAACGCTATTAAGCAATGATGACATGACCAAATTTTATTATGAGAGGTAGCACAATATTATTAGTTGAAAAACTTAAAGTTTTACTTTTAAACGGTATTAGAGGTAAAGTATCAAATCGGTAGATGAACAATAATGTAAGTACCAAATTAAGAACAAAAATTCATGAAGTACCCAAGTAAGAAAAGTGATATAATTTAGGGGTTATTTTTTATTTAACATCAAAATTGGATTAAAAATTAGTAATATTTAAATAAATTTGATAATTTATGTTTTTGTGTATTGTTCATATTTTTAGGGCTAAATAATAATTTGGCCTTTATAGTTCAATTTGGTATCTAAAGAATTTTTTTGTTAAATCAATACTTAAAGTTTCATTCTGTCAAGTATATCGGTATCTGTTATTATTACTGTTAATCAACGGCTATCGTGGCAATTAAACAGCCAATAAATCATTGACATGTGGTAAATATGCCACATCATCATTTGCCATGTTAGCATAAAATTTTTTATTGCTTTTATTTCTTTTTTTTTTGAAAATTTAATGATGATGTAGCAATGACGACATGCATTTTTACCACGTGTTAATATCTCATTAGTTGTTGATTGTCATGTCAATAATTGACTAAAGATAATAGTGTCAATTACTAACGTACTTGATGGAATGAAACTTCAGGTAAAAGTTTATTAGTAGTCCTTGTACTGTAGTAAAAAAAATAATTTAATCTTATACTATTAAATTTAATATTTTAGTCATTGTATTTTTTAAATGATAGCAAATAAAAAAATAGTTAACGATGTTAAAAAACCATTTGAGCACCGACAAAATGCTTATGCGTCATATGATGTGAAATTTTAAATTTTATACAGAAAAATACCCAAACTTGGCCCGTAAACAAAACATGTTTCTAAATAAAATTTAAAATTCTGCATCACATGACATGTCAATATTTTTTTGACATTTAAATGATTTTTTTAACATCGTTAATTATTTCACTTTATTTGCTATATTTTAAAAAGTACAATGACTAAAATAGTAAATTTAATAGTATAAGGACTACAATACTCCCTGCACTATAGTATAGGGATTTCTAATGAATTTTTATTGAAACTTTAGGTACCAATTTAACAAAAAAATTCTTTAGGTACTAAATTGAGAATCGGGGTAAACTATAAGTATCAATTTTGTATTTAAGCCTTTTTTT
>JBBYHM010000010.1:3095350-3118763 GCA_038381775.1 Adansonia rubrostipa | reverse complement strand
TATTATTTAATTAATAAAATATATTATTTATTTAAAATTTATTATAAAAATAATATTTTAATATTTTTTTAAGTAACAAAATAAATTTATGATCCGGCAAAAAGAAAGTAAACAAAATTTGGGGCGCAACCCGACATACGAACATTGCTAAGGAAGTAGGTGAAAAAGGGCAAAACAGTAACTTTAAACCAAGCTGGCAATGACCGGTGCTTGAGTTTGAAGCGTTGGTGGCTCCGAAGTCCGCACCGAACCGAACCAAAACAAAAGTAAAAAACCTATCTTTAACTTAAAGCCTTAAATCTCAACTACTCTTCTTGTCTCTGTCTTCTCGCTTCTGTTAAAACCCAAAAACCCTTAAAAGCCAAAAAAAAAAAAAAAAAAAAAAAAAATCAAAAATGGCCAGCAATTCAGTTAATTTGGAAGATATACCCTCCGAATCATTGATGACTGAGCTTCTCCGCCGTATGAAGTGCGCTACCAAGCCCGAGAAGCGCCTCATCCTCATCGGTACAGTTCTTTTTTCTTCTTTTTTTTTTTTGACTTTTGATTTATTATTTGTTTTAAACTCGCATTGTTTTGGCATTTAGATTGATTTTTTGTTTTTCTCTGCAAAGTTTTGGAATTTTATTTTGTTGAGAAATAACATGAAGGATGGAACTTTCAGATCTGAGAGTTTGTTGAAGCGTGTTTGTGTAAGATTTTTTTTTTCTTTTGATTCGTTTAGATAGAATCGTAGAAACGTAGTATGAGTTTCGGATACCGGTATTAAAATGGGTATAATTAATTTTTTTTTACGTTTTTCATATATTTAGAAGATCATATTCTTATAATCGAGTCTAAGTATGTGTTGTACATGGATGCTTTAGAGAAAATAAAGAGTCTGGGTAACATAGCCCTTTGTTGGCAACCTACTGAGAAATAAGTCTGTCTTCAGTGGTAGAGTTCCCTGCAATAATGTCCTGACAATCCCTTAATCCGAATTACACATCTTGCTTGCATAGGCTTTGGACTTTACTTTTCCTGCCTCAGTATATTAAACAAACAAACTCTTTTGACCTAAACTCAGATTGGAAATTTGGGCTGCTTGAAAGTGAATAGAAAGATAGTAAAGTTTGGTTTTTGTATTTAATCTAGTCAAGTCTCAAGCATTGATGACTGTCTGTATCAATATGTTTTTTTGAATCAAGGTTGAGTGTTGGATATGGTTATGTATCCGACATCCGACACAAGTATATTCAATTTTTTTTTTCTATTTTTTTTCATACATTTGGAGGATCGCATCCCCATATGCATAACCGAATATGTGTCGGACTTGGATTTCGGACACGCGACTTAAAGAAATATGAAAAGTCGGAGAAGTACAGCTGTATCATGTAGAAATTGCATAATATATAGCAGCATCACAAAAAGCTGCTGCATTCCATTAGCATTGTTTGCATTTCTATCAGTTTATTGCTTAGAATTTCTTTGAAGGATGGCCTGTTTCTAATCATCGGGAAATCTTATGATTGGCAGGTCCACCTGGATCAGGAAAAGGTACTCAATCACCAATGATTAAGGATGAGTACTGCTTGTGTCACTTGGCTACTGGCGATATGCTTAGAGCTGCTGTTGCTGCTAAAACACCGCTTGGTATCAAGGCCAAGGAGGCTATGGATAAGGTCAAATTCATTTCCAACACCTGTTTGGGTTGTTTAAATGGTTCTTACTAGGTTGCTAATGACTAATGAAGTGTTTTTGATATTGTTTCTCAGGGAGAACTTGTTTCTGATGACCTGGTTGTTGGCATTATTGATGAAGCAATGAAGAAACCTTCATGTCAAAAAGGTTTCATTCTCGATGGATTTCCAAGGACTGTCGGCCAAGCACAGAAGGTGTTGCCTTCTTTAGAATCTCTCTCGCATAGAACCTTCAATATTTTAAAATTCTTATACCCACACTTCTAATTATGTGTTCCTTATTTTTGCTTTGCAGCTCGATGAAATGCTTGAAAGGCAGGGAGTTAAAATCGATAAGGTGCTCGATTTTGCAATTGATGATGCAATCTTGGAAGAGAGGATTACTGGTCGTTGGATCCACCCTGCTAGCGGTAGGTCCTACCATACGAAATTTGCACCTCCCAAAGTTCCCGGCATAGATGATGTAAGTTGAACCTAATAACCCTCATTTTAATTCTATTTGTCACATAACATAAATGCAAATTTGGTTGCTGAAGTCGAGAGGTAAATTAAGCAATTTATAACTAGACCTTTGCATGACTTAGTTTTATGCAAATTCTTGGTTACTTTATTTATACGTTGATCCCAAAACCTCTATATAAGCCGCATCACCGTTTTTTTAAGAACCAGTTGTGATCATGTTAACGAAGTTGCTTCCTTGTTTGTATTTTCTTCAAGGTGACTGGGGAACCTTTGATTCAACGTAAAGATGATACTGCAGCTGTTCTCAGGTCAAGGCTAGAGGCATTTCACAAGCAAACTGAACCGGTATGCTTCCTCTTTCCGTACTGTTTCTAGCAAATGTAAAGATCCGCAACCTTTTTCATCTCGATTTTCGTAAGTTATTTGAAAATGCTAGAGTCCTTAGAAAAGATGCAAGCTAATTGAGCATGCGGTTTGAATGTCATGCCTTGTGAAAGGGACTGACTTATACCTCTACGCTCATTGGTTTCCATGTCTAATTATGTAATTTAGATCTAATGCAACATCGACCGTTCTTGTAACACCAGAAATGCTCTTTTCTGACCTTCTATGAATTTGTTGATGTTTAATTAAATACTTTCTAAATTGTCGTTAACATTTTTAATGTTGTTCGAAATTTAGGTGATCGATTATTATACCAAGAAGGGAGTAGTTGCGAAGCTTCATGCGGAGCAATCTCCAAAAGAGGTTACGGATGAGGTTCGAAAGGTACTTTCATGATGAAATTGCATTAGACATGACTTTCAGAAGGTGATCTACTCATAAGTGTTGGTTGTCATGACCTGCAAACAATTATTATTATTTTTTTTTGGAGAGAATTTTTTTGGATTTTTGCTGATGGGTAACATATTCAAACACTCTTTTATCCCTTGTTATCTCATTGCTATTTTGGGCCCAAATGGCACGGCTCTTGTCTGTTTAAGTATTGAAGATGATATATATTTAAATAATGATACTATAGATTGACAACTAATATTTTTTTGGATATGTTCTTTGGGAAGTGCTTTTGTCCATTATTTTCTCTGCATGAAAACTATACAGAATTGAGAGTCCTCGTTAATCGTAGCCTATGTTGCTTCAATTTTTCATTTTCTTGAAAATAGTTGAGTCTGGCGTATATTCAGACATGAGTATGAGGATATGACCATTTAAGAACTCTCTAAATATACAAAAAACTTGAAAAAATTGAATATACTTTATCCGATACTCACACTCAAATCCGAGTAACATAGATTTTAGCTACATGCTTCCAAGGTTTCAGCAGTTAAGTGCTACTGTTACAACAAAGAATCATGTTAAATCATTACTACTTATGTTATCTGGATTCAGGGTAAATATTAAGTAAACATACGTGTTTGACATCGATATATTTAATTTTTTCATATGTTTGGAGAGTCATATTATACACTTATATTTGAATATGTCCAACATAAGTTTCAAGATACAAATATTTAAAAAAAAAAAAAGAGTTCGGATAATACATGTTAGTGCTTAACGTGCATGCTAACTTGGGAATTTAGGAACAAATTAATTGAAAACCTAGGTCCTCTTCCTTTGGATTTAGTTGGTCGTTCTTCAATTTTATTATATTATTAAGCACATGGTCCCCCCATTCCGATGGACTTTTAGTAGGAGTGACTACGGTTCATTTCAGTTTTGGAAAAAATACATATGGTTATTGTATAGTATTTTAATTTTTTTTTTAAAACCGAAACTAGTATCTTATATAAACTAATTGAATTCCACTAATTAGGATTAATTCGGTTCATCCAATTTTTTTAAATATAAAAAATATTTTTATTGTATTTTAATTTTTTTTCACTAATTTAAAATTAAAATATTTATTTTTATATTATAAACAATTAAAATCTGATTAAAAATTAAATAAAAATAAAATTTGGTCTAGTTCAAATAATTTTGATTTTTCAATTTATGAAAATATAATTTATTAATTATTATCTGAATCGAAATAGAATCGAATTTAATAAAATTCGAATCAAAATCAAATTGAACACTGTGGTTTGAATTTCGATTTTATTTTTGTTGGTCCTAAACTTTAGTATTTAGATGTATGTTTCAATTAAGACAAAATTAAGAAGCCAAAAATGACAACAAAAACAGAACCAAAACATCAGATTCTTCCAAGAACACTCAAACTCTGGGCTTAGGCTTAGCAAATTAAGTTCGAATGAATCGAATCGGATTAAATTTCAAATAAATAAAATTTATTATTAGTTGAATCAAATCAAATATAGTCATGGGTATATTTAATTTATGTTATTAATATAAATGCTTGAGATTGAAAGCGAGTTAATCGGAGGATCAATACCCACTAAACCACGTGTCAAATTTGTAATGAAACTCTCCACTAAACCCAAACCCACAGGATCACAGCTCTAACGTAGAAGTCAGAGGGTCAGAAGAAGATCCAAAATCCAAATTCCACCAGCTTCTCTCCCACCAAACACATTTCCATCTTCCACTCTTTCCAGCACCAGCCCCAGCCCCCGCCCTGCCCGCAATCGCCTTTCTTCTTTGACTTCTCCGGCGACATCCTTTTACAAAGGTACTAACTTTAACTGATACTACTCACTCATTCCTGTAGGCTGTACATTCGCATCATCATTATAATCGTCGTCGCCGTCTGATCTGTGATTCACTGATATTCCTAGCTGAATCGTAACCTGCTCTTCGATTCAGTTCCTTTAATATGTAGTTTTTCTTTTTCGATTATGAGTTAAAGTTCGAGTCTTTGGCGCTCATTAGTTGCATCGAGTAGTCTTTTTTTTTTTTTTCCTGAGTTCCTATCTGCTGGCGCGGGTGGGGCTATGGATTTTTAGTTCCAAAATAATTTGAGAAATATAGTTATTTGAATATAAAATGTTTCTCTTTTTGTCTTTAGAGTTTGTTTTCTTTCAGTTGTATATTTTTATATACAATTGCAGCTCTTTTGATTTTTAGTTGACTATGTTACCGCACTTTATTTTTCTTAAAATATTTGTGTCTGATATATATTTGAATATGGGTATAAAGTATGATCCTTCAAATATATGACAAATTTAAGAAAAAAATCAAATGTAGCCGTGTCGTACATATATCGGATTTGACATGGTCCGGGTAACATATCTAATTGAATAAGAAGAATTAAACAGTGTTTGTACAAAAGTTAGAAATCAAAGGTGTTTGCTTTAAGTTCTGTATGCTGTGTTTTTAAATTCTCCAGTTTTATATGTGTGTACGCGTGTGTGTGTGTGTGTGTGTGTGAGAGAGAGAGAGAGAGAGAGAGAGAGAGAGAGAGAGAGAGAATCAATCTGCTTTATTGGTTTACACTGCATTTGCCTGATGTTATTGTGAGTTATGGTGACTTAATTTAAGCATGAAGATTTCCTTGCACTTTCATTGCTAACTAGCTAGCTCTTCATGATTAGCTATGTTACTCGGACTTAGGTGTGATTGTCGGATATGGGCATGTATAGGTATGTTCAATTTTTCTAAGTTTCTAGGGTCCATAAAAGGTCATATCCCTATACTTATATTCAAAATGTATTTGGACTCGAATACCAGACACCAGTATTCCAAGAAAAATGAAGAGTAGAAGCAAAATAGATGATTGTAGAATTGCCTAAGGATAGTTTTTGTTAACTAGCAATTCCCGCTCACCCCAATCTGATATTATGTCAAGAACCAAACTTAGTTATTAATTTGGGTTTATGATTATGTTTTATTCTGATATGATGGTTTGGCTTAGTTTTTACAGTAAGATGTGTGGCATTACTTTCAAATAATCAATATAACCTTCAGTTTCTGCATCTGGATTTGCCTATTGTTTGAAATTTGATCATATTTATAACAATTTGGATTTACTTATTGTTTGAAATTTGATGAGATTTATAACAATTCCTACCCAACTTATAAGTCTTCAACCATTGCAGAGCTACTTTCAGCAGCATTTGTAACAGATGGCTGCTTCCTTCCGCACATTCCTGAACAGTCCCGTTGGTCCGAAAACAACTCACTTTTGGGGGCCTGTTGCTAATTGGGGATTTGTTCTTGCTGTATGCTTAACTATCATCAAATATAAGATCATCCAAACATTTTCATATGTTCAGTTGTTCACCCTTTCAACAAAAATTACACTAGATGTGAGAAAAGACTCAATCTTGTGCCTTATAACTCATATCTGAACATTATTGGTGAATGTTTCAGGGATTGGTGGACATGAAGAAGCCCCCAGAAATAATTTCTGGCAACATGACAACAGGTAGATTGAAATATGGTTTGAAGAATTTGTGAATTTTGCTTGGTATTTCTGACCTGACAAACATTCTAATTGTTTTCTTCCATTCCGGTCCACGCAGCAATGTGCATCTACTCCGGATTGTTCATGAGGTTTGCTTGGATGGTGCGGCCACGGAACTATTTACTGCTGGCATGCCATGCTTCAAATGAGACTGTGCAACTCTACCAACTTTCACGTTGGGCAGAAGCTCAAGGGTACGTATGGTGTTTTTCGTTCACATTGAGCTTTCTTTTCTATGCAGCTGCCATTGGGTTTTGCAATCTTGTTTTACGCAACTGTTTTGCTGTTGTCCTTTCTCTGTTTTATGGTATAGTAGCTATCGTATCCTATCTTTACCTGGACTCAAGTGTGATTCTGGATATGGGTTTACGTTCGATAATTTTTTTAAAGTTTTTTTTTTTTATATTTGAAAGATCATACCTTTATAATCATGTCCGAATATGTGTTAAAAAGAATGAAAAGTCCGGATAACATAGATTTCGAGTTGTTAAAACTCATGTTGGTTCTTGTAGTGCAAGTGTTAGTAGATCAAATGTATTTTCTAATGTTCTTAGCAGCTATCATACCCTATTTTACTTAGATTTAATTGTGAGTTTCGGATACAGGTATGTCCAATAAGGATTTATTATTTTTTTTTCCTTTTAGTTTTTCATATATTTAGAAGATCATACCTTTATACTCATATTCAAATATATGTGAAAAGGAAAGGCCGAGTAACATAAATATCAAGTTGTTACAACACATGGTGATTCTAGTAGCAAGTATTAGTAGATCTAATGTATTTGCTAATGCTCTCTAGGTATTTGTCAGAGAAGAAAGACGAAGCCTCATCTAAGTGAGGCAGCTTTCATTCGGGGCTGTTTTTTTCTTTCCATTTCTGATTTACTCTGATTTTGTTGTGATCCCGGAATTTCGTGTTTTGAACTCACCGTATAAAGAGTTGCTTGAATCAGCTCGCATTCAATTTCACTGCAAAGGTGAAGGTCCGATATTCCAATAAACTGTCGAGGGAAGTTTGGTTGACCCTCGTCTATCATTACATTAGCTGAGAATATTTCAATCACTGCTGATGATTCGAGCATCATGCTTTCTCGATAACGTAGAAGGGACTATCCACTGGAGAACGGTATCCGGAATGAAATTTTAACTTCTTAGAAAGTGGCAATGCATTAAATTCATAGAAGATGGCTTCGAATTGGGATAACAAAATTTTAACTTCGCTTGACTGAAACGTTGAAACTTATTTTAGAGCAGTTTCAAACCTGGAATATGAGATGGAATCACACTTTCAATAAGAAACCACTTGCTTCTTCTCTAACATAACAAAGAAAACTCGGTGGGTTGGCTTTGCGGTTATCAATGGAAGCGGCAAGAACTCAAAACTTATCTTGATTTATATAGTTATCATTGGAAGTGACAAGAACTTTATTCATGTGGTCATGGAAGTAGCAAGAACTCGAAACTTAGTTAACGTAGTTAATTGAAATCAATTATCTACTCCTCAACATTTTTCCTTTGGCTGTTTCATAAGCATTCCCGAGTCATTCATACGCTTATATAAGGCCTTAAGCATTAAGTTTTTGCTTTGAGCGCCTTTCGATAACCCGTCTTGGTAGGGTTAGTCAATTTTCAAAGCCCCACTAACGGAGGAAGCTTTTTCGACCGTGAAAATGGTAACCTCAAAACCAGCAACCTATTTGAGAAGAAACCATAGAAAGACATGCCAAGCACTTTCAATATGCACGACCTTTAACTGTCACAACTTTAAAATTGATGCACCCATCCATCATACATTTGTATACACAAATATGCTTTCCTTGCTTAGCAGTTTGACAAAGGATGAGGAGCTTCAGTTTACGGATGAAAAATTGATGCAGCAGTACAATCATTACTCATTGGTTACGTCATACAAAATTATAAAATCGAACTTAATTGATTCATACAATTATTTTTAAGTGAAAACATCTAATCACTCCGGGGTTCAGATCCTAGATCCACAACCTTCCTCTATCCCTCGCATCTTCTATAGATATAAAAGATGGATTCAAAACTAGAGGAGAAGAAGATGAGCATATATTTTTAAACCATGCATATCAGCCATAAATACTAGTAGAATCTATATATTTTATAACAAGGGCAATAAGGGATATACGTAGACAACAACCGTGGAACCATCTTCCAAGTTCGGCCATCTTCCAAGTTTGGACATCCTCATGCAACCCACATTTTTTCAGTTAAAAATGTATCTTGCAGATACTAAACAAGATAAGAAAAAAAAAAAATTCATTCATGACTAAAGAACTGAAGAAATAAAGCAATAAAATACGAGAAAAAGATGACAAAGAGAACAAGCCTCCTATAGTCGGTAGTGGTTCTATTATCTTTCTCTCCAGCAGTAACATCTGCATGTTAATCAGAACCTACAGTGCATCATCATGTCACCATCCCATTGCTAGATAACATCAATTCTTAGTCATAATATATATACGTGTATATATATATATATATATATATATATATATATATATATATACACACACATAAACAGACAACAGGTACATTTTTAGGGAAGAGCTCATTTAAGTACAAGATACCATACATAGCAACAATGCCTTACTTGCACAGTAAATGATCATGTGAAGACTTGCAGGCTCCAAGCCTCCTGTGCTGCTGCAACACTTAAAAAACACAGAAGAAAACAGAGAGGAAACGAAGAAACAAAAAGTTTCACAACTTCAAATATCAACTAATTCATTTCCAAAGCAAAACTTACTCCCTTGAACAGGAAAGAACAATGTTGTACGCTTCCACACATCAGTAGACTCTTGCAAGCAACGTGAAAAATATTGAAGGAAACAATGTGAGCTATAGTTTTAGAAGAAGAGGAAATTTTTTTTTCAAATGTGGTTAAGAATATTTACATGAGTTACAATCTGATACAATATGAAGGCGATGAAAAATGAAAATTTTAAGGTAGTGTCACAGTTACGGACCATTACAACTCGTCATAAAATCATCCAGACTAATAACTGGATCATGTAAGGCTTTACGTGCCTGCTGAAGGATGATATCGGTTTCTCCCAATGTTTTGCCACCAAAATATGCAACTGCTGCATCTCATGTCCTGTCAATTATCTGCCAAAGACAATTATCATGAAAGATAACATAGTAGCTGAATGCAACAGTCGGCCTGTATCATAACACAAACCAACAGATAGAAATTTTTTTTCCACTGCTGCATCGGCTTTGGATCCTTCATGGAACCTTGTATATGCCTAAGAGTCATCAAACAAACTTTAGCAACTGCTATGATTGCATAGTAAAAATGCAGCCTAAATATGTTTTTCAGTTGAGTCCAGCTTCCATTCACATTTTTGGGGGGAAAGTAGGCAAGAATTCTTTGGATTTTGGTAGAGGAAGCTCCCGGAACCAATCATGATTAAGAGCATCATCTGCCGTTATTCTCTGCATCAACAACAGAAACATTGATTAGCTGAAACCTATACATATAAACTGAATGTTAAATTAGGATTTTAAACCTATGCATAATTACCTTCTCAGGATCATATGTAAGAAGCCTGTTTAACAGATCAAATCCAGCATCAGAAAGAACTGCAGATCCGGTGAAAGATGCTGCAGGGAACTTTCTACGCAACAAGTTATACCTGGAACAAGAAAACATAAGCAACTACTGATTAAATTACAAATAAATGACAAGGTAATTAATAATACTGAATATAGAAATTATAATGAATGGTAGTAATTTAGATGACCAAAGTAATTGTCCAAAGAAATTACTACCATAGTAATTGTCCAAAGATATACTTACGGTTGATTAGAATAATTTGCCTTGGCCCCTGGTAATTTGGAAAACCCAGCCCAAATCTTCTCGCTTGGAACACCAAGAGTGTCGAAGATCTGCAATTATCGGCCATCATGACCAAAAATCAGAAAACAAACTAATGATAAGATAAAAGAAAGGTGAAAGTTTCAATAGGAACAATAATTACCTTGCGAAGCTGATCAATTTCGCTTGTCCCTTTGAACAAGGGTTCTTTAGCTAACAACTCAGCCATTATACAACCCACAGACCACATGTCAACTGCTGTTGAATACTTTTTCGCTCCAAGTAGAAGTTCAGGAGCTCTGAAATGCAGAAATCAAACAAAGAAAATGTTAAATTCAAAAACTCATAAAATTCATATTATAAAAAGAATATATATAGGCAGAATGCTGCTCACCTATACCACTGTGTAACCACCTTGGTTGTAAATGGCTTCAGAGGGCTTCCATACTGGCGTGCCATACCAAAGTCACATATTTTGAGTTCACCTTGGTTGTTCAAGAGAAGATTGGATGTTTTTAAATCCCTGTGGAGCACCCAATTATCATGAAGGTATTTGACACCCTCCAGTAGCTGTAGCATCAAGCATTTAACATCACTTGTACTAAATGGCCGTTTCATTGATTCCATTAGCCCCTTTAAGTCATGTTCCATGTACTCCATAACCATGTAAACATTGTCACGGTCATCTACAACAACTTCTTTAACTTTCACAATTGAAGGGTGATAAAAAGATGCAAGAATGTTAATTTCTCTGAGTGATGTCAAAGGGAAACCATATTCTTCTAAGTCTCTGCGGTCAAGAATCTTTACCTTCTTCAAGGCCACAATTTCTCCTGTGCTCTTATCCTTAGCTCTATAAACAATACCATAGGTACCTTCACTTATTTTGTTCAATTTTTCATATTCAAAAACACTTCTACAGCCCAGAAGCATGTTCATACCACTTCCTGCTGGATCTTCAACATCTAAATCTGACTGGTCAACAAGAGCATCTTCATCACGCATGTCATCAATGTCCATCACACCATCAAAGTCCAACTTACAATCCTTATCTTCACCCTTGCAAGCAGACAGTGCACCGTTGCTTCTTTCATCAGACCATATCCTGTCTCCTTTCATTTCCTCTCTTTCAAACTCTCCACTCTCGAGACTCGAACTCCTCCTATTCTTTTCCTCAGTTAGAGTTCCATCTTCATCATCACTATCAGAAGCCCATCGCGATGTAAATATATTAGGCGCTTGAACATTTTCTTTTCCCATCAAATCTTTCTCTTGTTCACCATCCTGACATTGCTGGCCAGACGGCGAAGGAGATAAAACAGCATCAAATTCTGACACTGGAGACTTGGGTAGCAAATGTCCCACTTCTTTGATCAGATTTGCAGAGACTGGTTGCTTCTTATCAAGCCGATTGGAAACAGGATCTGACAACTTGCAAGGTGATGGACCAGATGACAGTGTGGCAATTGTCGCTACAACCCTGTTCCCAGATGAAATTCTTACTTCCTTGTCTTCTATGTCCCATAAAATTGGGGAAAACTTCCTCTTTTTCTGCGGTGGCTGCTGAACCCCATCATCCAACATCTGCGTCACATCATTTTTAACTCTCACAACATTTTCTAACCCACATCGCCTAGGACACAAGTCGATCTTATTCTTATGCTGGGCAACCAAGTTCTTCCCAGTACATGTGTAATTGTATCCATTGTTAACAGGGTTAGCATGAGCATGACCCCGATTCAATTTCGCAACATCAGTTCTCCTCGGAACATCAACTCGCCCTGCCGCCATACCAATCAAGAACCACACAACTCTTCTCAATAAAAAAAAAAAAATTCAAAACTCAAAACAGATACCAAACAAAACCCCAAGCAAACTCGCAAAACAAATATCCAATTACTTTTTTTTTCTTTTTTAGGGTTCCGTAAAACAGTATAAACCCTAGATATATAGACAAAGCTTACAAATTCAATCAATCAGAAGATCAAACCAACGATTAAACCGTAGATTTTAGATAGGCAAATCAATCAAGTTAAAAAAAGAAAAGAAAAGATCAAACTATAGGAATCACCAAAATCAAATAATAACCCTAGAACATGAAATTTTCGTGCTTCTTTTGGCGGATCTGATCTGACCTGACCTCGAAATCAGAGGTAATCGAAGATCTTACCAGAGAGAAGAAGAGGGAGACGGAAACGACACGCAATTCAGAGAATCGAGACACAATCGTTTCAAAGATTATTCATCTAACGCGTTGCCTTATTTTCACCCGCCCCCGCTCCCTTTATAGAAGAAAAGCGCGTTGGGTGGACTTCGCCTTTTTTTTTTTTTTTCCTCTCAAAGTCGGTTCTAATTCCATTTTCGATTTACTTTTATACCCTAATGGGCTCTAAAGCCCAGCACAAGTGTCTGTCAGACTAAATAAATTATTGTTAACGGAAAAGTTTGAAGTTCAAAGCTCCACCGAACACGAGTTACTCAATAATTATTCGTATCGTCTTTTTCATAATATAGTATTATGTTATTTTTACTATAATTATTTTTATATATTTTTTAAAAAATTAATAAATTATATTAATAAATTTTAATATATTTATATTATATTTTATATTATATTATAATTATTTTTATATTTTATAATTGTACTCCGTTTAAAATTATCAAAATCTCTTATAAATTCATAAGTTAAATGATTGCATTAATTACTGCAAGATAAAGTTTTTTTTCAAAAAGGAAAAAAAAAAGACAATTTCTTAAAATAACTTATTAAAATTATTCTTAATATATTTTAATCAATAAAATATATTTTTTAAACTCATAAATTAAACCAATCTATTCAAACTTAACTGTACGTAGTTAAGTAAGGGTAAGCATTCGGTCGATTCAATCAGTTCGGTCAAAAAATATTTCAAACTAAATTAACTGACTTAGTTAGAGGAACCGACAGAATCGATTTACATTTTTAATCATAACCGAATTAATCGAACCGACTAAATTTCGATCGGTTTGGTCAGTTAGTTCGGTCAAATCGATTTATTAGATCTTCGACTAATTGTTGTATATTTTAGTTGAAAATGAGTTTAATTGGGCTATTAATATATATAAATATATAATTATTAAATATTAAATATTAAAAATTAAAAATTTGATTAATTCAATTAATAATTTTATTAATAGATAATTGATCGAATTAACAAATATAAAAATTAATATAATCGTTAAACTAATTTAATTAAATCAAATTTATTAAATTTTATCGATTAAATTAATTAAATCAATTTAAATTGATGTATGCTCGCTGCTGTGTAGCTGTAACCCTTTAAAATAAAAAAGGCTCCAAAGTCTATTAAGCACGTGTAGACGAAGCACCTTTCTTGCCGCGTCACAAGACAGTGATTTCTTTGCTTCCCACATTTCCTTAAAAAACTTTTTACTCGCTGATGAAATAGGACACGGGATCAACATGAGGGCAGTTAGAAACGTGTCCTGCTATCAGAGCGAGTAACTATTATTCAACTACACGATAGTGCATTGCTTACTCGCTTTCAGTTCTTACATAATTGCAACTTTTGCACATCAGGAGCTCAAGTTGAAGTCGTCAACTTTTGACAGAGACATATAACAGCCGTCGGATCTAGACCCTGACGGTGGATATGGAAATAAAACTCCTGACCGTTAGATTTCACCGACTGAACGAATCAACGACTAGGATCAGTTCAATAGCGCGAAAGTAAAGGCGCCATTGGGCCTTTAAGTAGAGGCGAAACTCGAGAGTTTAGCCCATCAAAGAATTGCATCATCGCTCTTTCTTTTTTCTATGGTTTTTCTCTCGAAATTTTGCTCGCGCTCCGAAGCTGAGATTTGTCGCTCAGATTCTCTCTCTAGGGTTTCTAATTAAGAGAATAAGCGGCTCTGTTGCGAGATCCAGGTTTTTTGAAATTGGGATTCTTGTGAAGCAGATTTAGGGTTTTAGCCGCATTCCTTCTTCCTTTTTTGGAATTTTGGTTGGATTCGATCTCGTGTTTAAAGGGTTTATTCTCAAACGAATTTAGCTTAGATTTTCGTTTTTTTGCTTGTAAGTATTGATTCTTTCCTATTTTCTTCAATAATTAAACAAGTCCTCATCGGGAGGCCAATTAATAAATTCTTAGTTCGAAAAACGAGGGAAAAAGAAGTGAAATTTGAGTTTTTTTGAGCGGCAAAGAAAGGAAAGAAAGGGTTTCAGGGTTTCTTGAGAACTTACGAATAAAGCTCGTAATTTTGGGTTTTTAGATATTCGTTGGTGTTTTTATTAGGGTTATAATTGAACATTTATGTGAAGCCCAGTATTTGAGATTGGTGTTTGAATACTTTGGAGGAGTAACGAATTGGCCATTTGTGCACAAAGAATTTAAATAAATATTTATAATTAGCATTTATATTAGAGTTCAGATTTACGCTGCCAAATTGTAGATTTTGATATTGGGAGACTATAACCTTTACCGGATTAGTTGATATGCTCAGTCAGTGGGAGTTAATCTTATGGCACCAGCCATTCCCATAGAGTACGCAGGACAGAAGGAATCCAGAAAGTGTTCATTTTCACAATTGATGGGGAAGTCTAGGAAGTACTCTAAGGGAGGGAATTCTACTGGTTTCAGTGCTGATTACCGGCATGTGGTTGAGACCATGGGTGAATCAGAGGGTTTTGGGAGCTCTGGACAGGTTGATGCAGAGATGACAGCATCAGAGGATTCGTGTGCACCTAAAAGGAAATGTATCAGTTTGAATGCCGATAATTATGATAGTTTTGGTGTCCCCACGCAAGTATTTTCGTTATCTAAGATGTCACGACCTGAAAGAAAGGATTTGGATTTGAGATTAAAGATGGAGCTTGAACAGGTTCGGCTGTTCCAGAAGAAATTTGCTTCTTTGGGCTCCACTGTTGTTTTATCAACTTCTACTGATAACAGGATTTGCAGTGGTGGGAAGCAGAGGCATCCACTTGAGAGCGTTAATAGGCCAGTAGAAGTATTGAATTTGCAAGGGAAGAAACGACCATCTGGAGGACGGAATGGAGGGCACACAAAAAAGAGCAAATCTGGGCGTTTTGAATCTCTGAAGCCAACTGTGGTGTTAAGTGATTCAAATGCTTATTTGATGAGGCAATGTGAGACTTTGCTTAACCGCTTGATGCAACATAATTTTGGTTGGGTTTTTAACAACCCTGTTGATGTTGTGAAGTTGAACATCCCAGATTATTTTACTGTTATTAAGCACCCTATGGATTTGGGCACTGTGAAGAAGAGGATAGCATCAGGGCAGTATTCAAGTCCATTGGAATTTGTCGCAGATGTTCGCCTTACATTCTCTAATGCAATGACGTACAACCCCCCTGGAAATAATGTCCACTACATGGCTGAGACACTAAGTAAATATTTTGAAGGAAGATGGAAAGCTATAGAAAAGAAGCTTCCTGTAACCATGGCTGTTGATGCCGTGCCTTCTGCAGTAGCTGCACCTATAGAATTTGAAACAAATAGTGGGATTTTACCATTGAAAAAGAAAAAAATGAACCCAAAAGATACTATGATCAAGCCGGAGCCTGTTAGACAGATCATGACTGATCTGGAGAAGCATAATTTGAGCAAAGAATTAGAGTCTTTGGCGGCAGAATTGCCTGAAAACATTGTTGACTTTCTTAAGGAACAGAGTTCCCATGAAGGTCAAATGGGTGAGGATGAGATCGAGATTGATATTGATACCCTCAGTGATAAAACCTTGTTCAAACTGCGAAAACTTTTGGATGATTTTTTGCTGGACAAGCAGAAAAGCCAGGCAAAAGCTGAACCTTGTGGAATGGAGGTATTCCCGTGCCTCTATCTCATCCTTTGGTGCTTTTTCCATCCAGAATGCAATGTTGGCATTTATGATATTGTTTTTGTCTTTTCCGTTGTTGTAGCTTCATAATGAGTCAGGGTTTAGCAATTCATTGATGAAGCAATGTAAAGGTAATCTTCTGCTCGGTGCATTGCTGGACTATTTATGGAAAGCAAGGTAGTAATGCAAATAATAACAGAAACTGATACTTTTTCTTTCTTGTTAGGTAATGATCATGTTGAGGAGGTCATAGATATAGTTGGTGGCAATGATCCTCCCGCTTCTAGCTACCCTCCTGTAGAAATAGAGAAGGAAAACAGTAGATGTAGTAGCTCCAGCAGTGAATCAGGCTCTTCTTCTAGTGGTTTGTGCCATATTGAACCTTTCCATATTTAATGGTGCCTTAGAGTTGTTCTTTTTTTTTTTTTTTGGGAGCTTATTCCCAATTTTATAGTAAATACTTGTTGATGTCGACCTGCTTTTTAGCCTGAAATTGTTCTTCAATGTTTTTCATTCTTGTTGATTGGTTAATAGAACTTTTTCATGGATTTGTTTTGCTACTCTATGCTGCCTTAGGTGCTTGCACAATTCCCCAATTTTGAGTGGATGGATAAAGGTTGTGTTCGTAATTTTGATATCTTTTCTAACATTTTAAAGACTCAAATTTAGAAATTTAATCTTTAGGCATTGGATTTTGCTTTTTGAAAATGGTTCACATTGCAACTTCAGGTGGGAATGTTTCATTGATGGAATTGAATCTTGAATCTTTAAGTAATTCTTATGTGATGCTTGATTCTGCTCATTTACAGCCTATTCAAGCATTCTCACATGCTTATCCATAGTTTGGCTTTCTTTCACTGCTGCCTGCATTTTTATCTTTGCTGTGTTTAGGTAACTTTGGTTCGCTTGATTTTAGAGTTGGGTGAGACTTTATAGATGAGTCTTGAAACTTGGTAGGGCATTATATATGAGATGAAAGCAAGAAATAGGAACTGCTTTAGAGAAACAGGCCATCTTAGTTTATGATCTGATGCTGAGTGATGTTCATGATGGGTATCTTTGACCATGAAACTCTTGCTATTACTTTAACATCAAGAATGGAATTTATTATGATAGTTCTTCCTGGTAATATGTGCCAGTAATATGGGCCTCCAGACGGTTCTCTGTTTACTAGTTTTGAGAATCAGCTTCTTAAAGTAGAACCATCTTTTTAATTATTTTTGTTTGATGCGATTTATTGCATAGCTTCTACTTCTTAATGTTAAATCAGTGATGCAACTAAAACTGGGGGCCATCTGATTCAAGCCATAAAAGTCGCATCTATGTTTGGTTGCCTTCTTTAGTCTCCTAATTCCGTCTTGGCATTGGAAATTGGACAAACTTCTGGCCTTTTGTGTTTTATTTTTGGCAGTATATAGAACCTGCTTCACAGCATTGTAAACTTATGCTGTTTCTTTTATAAGTCTTTCATTTTAATTTGATATTTTTCTTTTCAGACTCAGATTCTGATAGTGAATCGGATGCTGCTAAAGTTCCTGTTAGTTCTGCAAAGGTATCTCTATATCTTGATAATTTGGGAATTTAAATGTTTTAGTGAATTGAAAACGAATGTGCTCTTTGCTCTCCGGTGGATTTGTTTGAAACATAGTGTATACTGTTTTAAGGTTTATCTTTCTCCTCCCTTTGTGCAAGGAGATTTTGGATTCAGGAACAAAGATGGACTCAAAGAACGACAGTGCTGCTGTTCCTGAAGATGGAAATAGTAAGTTTCTCATTCTTTTATATGCACGTGCATGCCTCCCACAAATCTGTCTTGGGTCATCGTCTCATGATATGCATATTCTTCTGTGCTTGTTCAGAGTCTTTGAACGAGTTTGGTCAAGTTGAGTTAAACTCTCATGATAAGCCTAAGGCTATCGAGATAGAAGGCCATCAGGAGGGTAAGCAAAATTATTAAGAAGGCTCCGTACTGTTACTATTGGGGTATCATCTCACCCATAATGCTGTAAAATTATAGAGGAGAGTGCTCCATCTGAGAGGCAAGTCTTCCCTGAAAAGCAATATCGTGCAGCTTTGTTGAGGAAGCTTTTTGCTGACACCATACTTAAAGCTCGAGAAAAAGCACTTGAAAAGGTTAGTACAGTATCCTTATTCGGCTATTCTTGCATTTCTGTATGTGGAATATGGTCAAAGACTCAAAGTAAACTCTGATTTCATTGATTGGTATTTTATGATGTGAGAAGGGTGATCCTGAGAAACCGAGGATGGAGAGGGAGGAACTCGAAAAGTTGCAGAGAGAAGGTTTACACTTTATATTATTGTTGAATTCTTTTTCCCGGACTTGATGTTCCTCTGAAAGCATATATAGGATTCTTCTGAATATCTGAACCTCTATGATCCTTTTTTTCTTTACTCTGTTATCAGAAAAAGCACGATTGCAAGCAGAGGCCAAGGCTGCTGAAGAGGCTAGGAGAAAAGCCGAAGCAGAAGCCACGGCTGAAGCCAAAAAGAAGAGAGAGCTGGAGAGAGAAGCTGCAAGGCAGGCGCTTTTACAGGTAAATTGGGGATCATTGTTATGCGGCAGAAGTAGTGCAGGCTTTATCCTAATGCCACTAAAATGTTTATGCTCTTTGTAGATGGAGAAGACGGTGGATATCAACGAAAACAGTCAATTTATGCAAGATTTAGAAATGCTTAGGACTTCGAATGACGAAAATTTACCTAATTTCATGGAAGAGACAAGCCCGGGTCATTCTCAATATGGGTTGGGAAGTTTCAAACTCCGGGGAAAAAGTAATCCCCTCGAACAACTAGGTTTATACATGAAGGCAGATGATGAGGATGAAGAAGATGAACCTCCCCACAGCGCTCCAGCAATGGTAAATGATGTAGAGGAAGGAGAAATTGATTGATTGTTTTTCTGCCTGTGCTTTTTGATAGGAATGTAAGCATGGTTCTGTAAAATTTTGCATGACGACTTACAAGCACTATATTTTCCACCGTTTGACACCAATGGCAAAATCTATCAGGAGAAATGAAGTCCGCAACAGAAGTCCTTCTGAGCATGAAGTTCAAGATTATCTTGCCGTATTGATCAGGTAGGAATCGTCTTTTGGCATGAAGTGGCCACTGTTTTGCAGATCTGGTGATTGACTTGCTGTTGGATTGTTTCTTTTGTCTCCCCCCCCCTCCCCCCTTCTTTTTTTCTGTAAAAATTAACTTAATCGTTTCTGATGCATCGAGGTGTTAGGGGCTAAGGAAGGAAATTCTTTGCTAATTGTAACATATTTTAAAGTAGAGAAAATGGGACTATAACATATTAACACTCTATTTATAAAACGTTTAATTTCATAGTGGGTAACATCGTCATCCTGTTTGAGCTAATGTTTACTTCATTACTGTTCATTTTTCTCGAGTTTTAATGGCAGATTATTTCATACGTCGGGGTCGAATACTTCATAATCTGTCCTGCTTTTATTTATGTTCACTTATTCTGTTCTCTAATCTTGCTTTTAATATTCCAAAACCATAAGATTTAATGGCCCAATCCTGGAAACTATGCATCATTATGATTAGTTATCAAAACATTCCCTTCAGTCTCATTAACAAGAGGTTGATTTGGGCGCTCAAATCTTGGACTCACTCAGAATGCTGTAGTCGAAGTCGTCATCATCACAGTTCCTCTTCGTATCTTCGGTAGCCTTCTTTTGCATTGTTCCTTTAATTGGGCGTCACTTTGCATCAGTGGTCTAATAGAGCAAAATTTAGGTCTCCCTTCGACACTGAATATTCTTTTTACGACTTTTAAGAGCCCATGGCCCAATTTTCCATCTGTCCCTCTTTCCCTCGGCACAAAAATGAGATTCAATGATCATGCATGTGTTCTTTACTCAAAAATCAGCAGTCCAGTGCAACTGGTGAGGTAGTCCATGACATTTAACATGTTTAGATTTAAATCTCAAAACATTTGCAATAATTTTTTCTTATTCTTAACCTTTAGGCTTCCATGGAAAAAAAAAAAAAAAAAAGGAACTTGATCTTCCTGTTCTCCCAAAATAACTAAAAGAAGTCTGAACTTAGCAAGCAGGTGATGATTTTGCATCATTCATCCTACGATAGTTGGTTTAAAGGTTAGGCATATAAATATACGAGAAATTATTTCATTAACTCACATTAGAAATTTCAAACTTTCGTAAGCAGATTAGTTGGGTAGCAAATATTAAGGCATATTCAAAAACATATATTACAAATTATTAGTCGGGTAACAAATACTCTCTAAAGGCATATTCAAAAACATAAATTAAAAAATAACATTTTAGTTTAAAAAAAATTTTAAAATAAAGGGTGTCAAAATGGATTTTGAAGATGGCAATTGACAACCTTAGCTAGCTTCCCCTTACTCTCATTTAATATATACCAGTGCTTAGGTGTAGAATTTAATCTACTTTTTTATTCCATCCATTTGGGTTGAACTTATTTTAGATAATTATATGCAGAATTGAAGTCAATAATAGAGCCAGCATGGCAAGCCAAGAACTAATAATCTGATTTAAATCTTTTTTTGGTAGTCTTAGATATATGTAGTAAGACAAAGATTCAGTCTGTAATAATAGTCAAGTCTTGCAATCTATTTGCATATTCAATGTATTCTAAAATTTGTGTATTGTATTGTGTTTGTACGTTCTTGTATCATAATTATGTTTAAAATATTTTATATTTATATAAATTTTGATATGTTAATTATTATAAATTAAAATATTTAAGTATTTGTGTCTGACCCCCGAGTTGTGGCCCAAAACTTTCAAACTTTTTTGCCTATGCTAAAACTTGTTTTATTATTTATTTATATTGTTAAAATATTATTTTTATTTTAATATTTATATATTTTATAATTAAAATTTAAATAAAAATACAAGACTAATAAATGTTTCACAAAAACCCGAATCAAGCTTATCCTTTCAACCTATGGATAGGTTTATTTGTATTGTATCGTAACTTGTATCATGTTTTATTTTTATTTTTTAATATTGATGGGTCTAATATTCACAACAAAAAAAAGATAAGATCTGAAGTCCAAACAAGGAGATATGTTTTGAGAAACAGGGACTTCGGCTGTTTGCTTCGATGAGATCAATAATGAAGTCAATGGAGTTTCTCTATAAAAGTCTCTAGGGGGTGGGGTTGGGTAGGGGCCGGGCGACGAGGGGTCAAACCGGCCAAAATGGTTTGTTCAGAGAATAGCCAACATCCCATTTTCTATAGCCATTGCCCCTTCAATGTTCAGAATTATGGGCTCATGACCCTCACCCCTCCCCCGCTTTTACTTCTTGTCTCTTTCAGTCACTACAAAACTTAGTTACGTAGACTGACCCGCTTTGTTCCTCATTCATAAAACTTAAGGAAAGAAAAAAGAGAAAAGTGAAAATTGATTCAAATTATAGTATTTGGTTTGATTTTAATTTGATTTATATTGAATTTAGATTAGTTTTAGTTTCGATAATAATTAAATATATTAAATTTGATTTAATTTTTTATTCATAAGTTAAAATTGTATATATTTGATTCAAATTTTATTTTTCTTTAACTTTTAATTATTTTATATCGAGAAAAAAGTTTAGAAATATTATGAAAAGAATATTTAATACAATTTCGATTCAATTTTAAAAATCTTAAATATTGTATATTAATCACAATTTTTTTTTAAAAAAAATGAACAGAATCAACTACTATTCCTAATAAAACGCATATTCATTTAGAATATGATATTCAATATACTTGTGTTATATTAATCATATTTAAGATATTATATATTTATATAAATTTTAATATATATATTTATATTAATTTTTTCATATCATATTTTTTATCATATTTAAAATTATCAAACCTCTTTCAATTTTTTTTAGCTCATTAATTGATGCTCCTTAGAACTCAAATGGGTTGTCGTGCACCCCATAACCGTCTCACCCTCGTGCTTGGTGCATGCATGCATACATACAGATATATATATATATATATATATATATATATGTACTTTTCCATTGTTGCAAGGTAAACTCATGCATGCATTTGGACATAGATAACTGTGAGAGCTTTGGCTTCTAGTAAGTATTCTAGCTAGCTAGTGACAATGAACTTGGCTTTTTGCGTTTTTGAGATACGTACTTTGAATTCTAAATTGGAAATTCATAATAAGTTTGGGTGAAAATTAGAACATACACTATTAAAAATCAATGAAACTAAATATATATATATATATATGTATATATTGCATTTTGAATTTCATATTAAATTCCAGTTCGGATAGAATAAATTGTTTTTGAATCTTCTAAAGTTGCTTTTAGATTCATAGAATTTGAAAAAAATTTTCATTGTGTTTTTTAACGCGTTCTAAATTAAAACAAAATGTATCGAATAATATCACTAAAAGTATTCAGGAGTTAAACTTAAAGGCTTGAATTACTAAAAATTTTTTCAAGTTCAATCTAATTTGAATCAAGTGATTTGTGTATAAATCTGAATAAAAAATAGAGGCTAAAGACTTGGGTGCATGATTAGGGATGATAGCAGATCGAATATCTGCATTTCTTTTAATAGTCGAGTCTAAATCTTCATAACCACCTTAAAATTCAAATTCTTTTATTATTCGTATTAAATTTGTACATAACTATTTCAATTCGAATTAAATAATATTATTCATTAAAAATCTAATTTCGCTAAAAATCTGAATTCAGTAAGTAGCTAACCTTGAAAACCAAAGTTCAATTCTTTCCGTGAGAACAAAATTTTGCATTTCACAATAAATGAATAATGGGTTCGGACATCTCAATCGTTTATTTACAAAAATAATGTGAATTTAGATAGCAAATATCTGAATTTATTATTCATAAAAGTAATACAGATTCAGATAATGAATATATAAAAGTTCATATTTACATTCGCTTAAAATTTACAATGAAAAATAATAATAATACTATCCAAATTTATATTCACTTCAAATTTAAAATATTTAAATCTATAAAAACAATTGAATAATTATAAATATTGAAATCTACGTTAACGATTGTCATCTCTAAGCATGATGATGTTTACAACCAAAGACAGGTGAGAGTCTGGGGCCTGTAGAAGCGGGTCAGCCAAGAAGACGACGAGAACATGAACCACATGGCCACATGGTCAAGCACATGGAGAGACTCCACTGCCGGA
>JBBYHM010000010.1:3065310-3095250 GCA_038381775.1 Adansonia rubrostipa | reverse complement strand
TGGGCTGATTTTTGTAAGGTGGAGAAATATCTTGCTTATCATTTTTGAAAAAACAAGACAAAATCTCTCCCACATGTGCGTTCTCCACACGTGCATTGGGTTTTTTTATCTTTCTTGTTATCTTACGCGTTTCAGATTTTTTTTTTCATTTTTTTTAAATATTTATATTTTATTTTTATATTTAATATATATTTAAAATTATTTATAAATTATTTGAAAATGTACATATATGTCATATAAATTATATGACTTATATTTAAAAATAAAAATAAATTATAATCTTTTAAATTTATTATTTTTTAAATTAAATATATATTTGGTCTGTGGGATGTATTACAATTCTTAAATTAATAAATCAAAATATTTTTAAAGAAAAGAAAGGATAGAGAATAATCAAAGGATGCTTATAAATTTGACAAGTATAATAAAAATATTCGAGTTTGATTTGATTAAATTTATTTGTTTAAGCAAGCAAAAAAGTTTAAGTTTAAATTTGGAATTAGATTATGTAAATGAGTCAAAGTCAAATTTTATAGGCTTAACATTAAAAGCTCGTAAATAGCTTGTATGTTTATATATATATTATATATATATTTACATATTTATGTTTCTTTGGTTATTAATTTATTTATTACTATTGCTTAGTTAATTTTATTTTTATCTAAAAAATTGTAATTTTATTTATTACTATCTATTACTTAATTTCAATTTTCAAAGAATACTTTACTCAAATATTCTAGTACAAACTTGTTTACTAAATACTAAATAAGTTAAAAATACTTCAATGAGAATTTTTTATGATGGTTAAAATACTCATTTGACCTATGTACTTTACCTCAAGCTTAGTATCTAAATAAAAAAATATCAAACTTTTATTACGTTAAGCGTATTATACTTTGAATTAATATTGTTGTTAAATGCTAACGTGACAAGCGACATTCAATGAAAGCGTGACACATAATAAAAATGACATATGATCATGAAGAAAATCTAAAAAATTAAAAATTTAAAAATTTCGTATGCGAACATAATATTTTATCATGTGTCAAGCTCTTATTAACTATTGATTATCATATTAACATTTGACGCATGGTGTTAGTATGAAGGCCCAAAATATTTGACAAAATAAAAATTTAGATACTAATTTGATAATTTTTTTTTTAGGTATTAAACTAAAAATTGAACCAAAGTACAGGAACCAAAAGAATGTTTAACCTAGTTTGATAAAAGAAAGTAAAATAACCAAGCTATAAACGACTTAAACAAGGCTAATTAAAACTTTATATTTTTATATAAGCCAAACCAAGCTTTAAATTTAACTCACTAAATAAATGAGCTAAGCTCGGATAATTTCTCTTCTTCACATGTCACTCTTGAGCTTCAAGCGCTCGGCTCATCTTAAGGATGGCAAAACTCATTTATTTAAATTACTATTTTACCTTTCGTTACATTTATTCCATATTTAGTATGCATAATACGTACTATATGCAATATTAATATTTAACTTATAAAGTTTAATTATATACTTCATGTTACTATATAAATTTTAATTGTTATTACTAAATTATATTACTAATAAATTTACTCCATATTTAATATATATTATACATACTATCCTTATTTTACATATAGTTATATAGCTTAATATATAACATAATTATTCTGCACATATCATAGTGTTATAAAATGGTATTATATTAAAGTTATAAGCAGTAATATCGTATGAACTATTAATAATTTAACCTTAGAGCATGGAATTATAGATATATAAAAACAATATATAATTTAATTTGCTTAGTATAAACAGCCGAGGGCTTTATATATAATTAATATACTATTATAAAATAGGATATAATATAATATTATTGAATAAATTGTAATAGATATTTCTTTATCTCTTGCAATGCATGCTTTGTTATTTGAAAGAATTAAAAAAATAATAAATATTGGATAAGTCGAGACGGATAATAATGAATATATCTAATATGAGTTGTACTAATATTGAAAATTCATTATTCATAACGAGACAAGAGACCAAATAGAGTAATCTAATAAGACTAAAATTAATTTTGTAATATCCATCCGAGCCCTCCACTGCCATACCTAAGGATGGTAATAGATAGCACGGATTTGGATATCAGCAATTATTTAATTTATTTTTTTATAAATTTAAATATTATAGATTTGAATAATATTTAAATTCGTATATTATAATTACTATCCGTAGTAGATGCGGATATATATCCTTGGATGTTCATTATCCAAAATTTGCATTACACATATTGAATTTGAATATTCAAATTCGTTTTTGTAAAATGCTAAAAAGATATACTTCATGTAAAAATTGAATTTTGAGCAATTGAACTAAATTTTTTTTGTGAATTCGGATATCTTATAGATAATATTATTTAATTCAGATTTAGATTTAAATAATAATATATGAATTTAATATCGATAATAAGCGAATTTAAATTTTAAAATAATTTTAAGTATATAAATTTAAATACACCCGCACGCCTTTGTAGTCCAAATCCATTCACACGATGTGTAATATCACAAAAGGAGACAACTGAGCCCTGGCAGATCCCTCGTCGCATGAACAACACCTGCATCAATCAAACTTCTTTTCAGGAAGCACCCAAAAGAAAAAAAAAAAAGGGGTCCCCAAAACTTAACTTTGTTTCTTTTCATAAATTTGTTAAAAAGCCTAGCATCATCCAAGCCAGCCCTTCTGTCTGCAATTGGAATTCTTTGTCATCTCTTTCTCTCTCTATATATATATATGTATGAATCTATACATTTTTGTATGTTGATAGTTCTTTAGATCATTAATGGAGATGAGCGAAAAGATTAACAAGGAAGCTTTGGTGGTTTGTAGTGATTGGAATACGGGAGTTGGGATCACTGTTTGGGACTTGGAAACTGGGGAACAACTTCTCCATATTCCCACCTGCGCTGCTGCTCCTCATGGACTATTGTGTTTGAGAAACCAGTTCCTTGTAGCTTCTCAAAGTAACAGGCATGGATCATTCGGTGGTGGGTCCATCTTTATTTGGCCATTGAACAAGGTATCGATAAGATCTCAAAATTTCATCTTTGATGATTTGGTCATTGGTATGATATTTTATCTTGGATTTGGGAATTTATTTCTGCAATGGGTGATTTTGATTCTTCATTTATGCCTTTGTTTGTTTTCCTGTTTTTTCATTTCTTCGAAACTTACATGCAAACTTCAGTCAGATTCACGTTGAATGCATTAATTTCCTGTTATCAATCCCTATCCCTGGTAAATAATTTGATCTTTCCCCATTTTTGGCTTTTGTTGCTCTTACTATCCATGTCCGATATACGTCCGGATAGGAGTATAGGGAAATGATCATCAAGGACCCTCAGAATATATGAACACTTATACTCGAGTCAGATTAACACAGTTTTTGGCTGATCTTTAATCCCCTTTTCTGCTTGGCCTATAGAATTACTAAACTCATTTTTATCCCCTTATCTTTAGACTCAATCGCCACTGCGAAGCTACACAATGGAGGCTATCGGCCCCATTTCTTGCACGAAGGATGGCATATATATTGCAGGCGGATCTCCTTCTGGGAATGCTTATCTTTGGGAGGTAAGTAGCCACTCTCCTCTGTCCTCCCTGTCCATAAGGGTGAATGACGAAGAATCAATCCCACATTTCATCTGATGAATTCCATTCGGGGAACTTCTATTTCCGCAACTATAGTCATCTAGACTATATGCAAATGTTGTTGGTTGTTTGTCTGTGTCCATCGATTCTTTAAATTTTGGTGCTAAACCTAAAAGCTAGTGTGCCAACTTCATTAAGGCAAACCGTGGACACTATCTCATCATTTTTATGATATGATGAAATCGATCAGGTTACTAATGGAAGATTGCTGAGAACATGGCATGCTCATCATAAATCTTTGAAGTGTATGGTCTTTTCAGATGATGATTCGCTTCTTATTTGTGGTTGTACCGATGGAATCATCTTTGTTTGGTCTATGATTAGGTAAAATTTTATGTTTATTCATTTGCCTGTTTGCTATCGAATCCAACTAAATAAGTTCGAATTAAACTAGAAAACTAATCATTGATGCCTCAATCTAACCTATCTGATTAAAGCTTGCTAGACGTTGACGATCCTGGCAGCTTGCCTTCTTTGCTCCATTACTCATCAGAACACAGATCTTCCATAACCGGGTTAGTAACTATGTCAGCAGGTGCACGTTCCATTTTTGTATCAAGCTCTCTCGATGGAACATGCAAGGTCTGTAAACACTGCATTACTACTCGAGCTTCGATTTATTATACCTGCTGCATTGCAACTTTTCTTATGCAAGGGCAACAAATTCCTTCTAAGCAGGTTTGGGAACTACTTTCGGGAAGGCTTTTGCAAACTCTAGTTTATCCGACATCAGTGACAGCAATCACTCTTCATCCACTAGAGCAGCTCCTGTTTTCTGGTAGCGTAGACGGAAAAATATTTGTTAATGTGCTTGATATTGGAGCTGTCAAGGATCCTCTCGTCACTACTGAAGATCAAGCATTCATGCTAAACGGACACAAGTAATGTGTAATGTATGGGGCTTGAAATTTTTTAAATTCTCCAGGAAACTGAAATTTATACATGGCTTCTGTTGATTTGGCAATTAAACTTGCATTTGCCTATGCAAATATAAATCCTATTAAGTGACTTAAATAATCCAATCTTTTCTGCAGTGAATCTATATCTGCATTGACTTTCAGTGGATTTCGTCTGATATCTGCATCGGAGGATTTCACCTTCTGCCTTTGGGATACAATCAACCAGGTGGTCGTTAGGAGATTCAACAATAGAAAAGGTAAATACTAATACATTTCATTTCCTGAAGGATTCTCCTCACTTTTTCGATACGGTTTTATTCAGTTTTGCAATAAGAAAAGAAGGGGAAAAAATAAGATTGCTCAATGGTACTATGGACTATGGACATATAGAAATGTCAGTTTTTACTATGTTTATCTTTTCGATACAAATCTAGATGACAGAATAAAGAGTTGAACTCTTTCCTTTTTTGGTATAAATGAATTTGTAGCCTGGGGATAAGGTAAAGGTTGTAGATTTTGGGATTCGAATCCCAGACTTGCTGGATGCCACTTCTTAAGAATAGTTGCATAAATTAACCAAGATGAGTTTCGAGTTCGAATTGAATTCTTTCAACTTTATTTTCCTGCTACTTAATCTATAGCTCTGATTAAATGTTAGTTTCAATTGTCAAACAGGTGCAGTGACTAATATGGTAGTGATTAAGCAGTCCTCATTGCTTCCAATGTCAAACCATCAAAGAGTTCCTAATCAATTCCATGTTTCTTCGCTCCAAAAGTATCCTCAGCCTTCGAACTCAGGCGAGGGAATGGCGACTTTCCTTTATTCGTCGGCTTGCCACAACAAGCAACATCCCTCTCATTTCCAAGGAAACAATTTACTAGATCACTTAATATCTGGTTCAGAGGTCTGTTCCTTTCTCTCCCTCTATTAGGCCTGGTCTATTCTGGTACTTAAAAGTATAAAGTGCATCATTTAATCTGTAAAATATTGACGCATCACGCCATGGAATTACCAAGCACTTCTATTTTGCCTCTTCTGCAAATCACCAAGTGACAAGCTTTGTTACCTAGGCTCGATGGTGAGTATGGGATAAAGATACATATCTGACACAAGTATAATCAATCACTTCTACTTTGCCTCTTATGCAAGAAACAATAAAAAATCACCAAGTGACAAGCCATGTTACCTAGACTCCGTGATAAGTGTCAGATACAAGTATGTATTTGACCCTATCCAACATGATATGCTCAATTACTTTTATTTTGCCCCTTGGGCAAGCAACAACAAAAATCACCAAGTGACAAGATATACGACATAAACTCGAGGGTGAGTTTCGTATACGGTTTCTAAGTTTTTCTAGATATTTGGATGATCATATTTATCCTCCTATATCCATGTTCAAATATATATAAGACGTGAGTACTTTGAAGAGAATGAATAATTCGGGTAACATAGGTGACAAGTTTTGTTGATTGTCAAAACTAGTGAAAAACATGGTGTATGGTAGATTTTGAAGGATATTCACACACTAACTTTCAATGTTATGTTTTTATGCATTAGCAGATCAGATAAAAAATAAGGATAACATGTTTTTGGTTTTCATGGGCAGCAGCAAGAACAAACACCAGCAATGATGCAAATGAAACTGGAGAAAAGCATTGACGATCGACTATGGGTGACGAGCATGACGAAGCATGTGATGGAGATAAACAAGCATTTGCAATCTCGTTTGCTGGACATGATGCAATGCCGCTTGTTGAAATGCCCATTCGAAACAGATTCATCCCCGAAGAAAAAAGACGACCAAAATCCAGACTGAAAAATGAAAGTTCAGAGGACCAATCTCAGTCTCAGTTTTAAAATTTGGAATTCTTACAGACATTGAAATTAGGGTTCTTTTTAACACAATGTTGAAGGAAAATTAATTTACTAAACTTATACCCGTTAAATTTTTGTGGAATTATTTTAAATTAGAAATTTTTATAAAATTAGGAAATTAGAAAAAAAAAAGCATAGAAAAATTGAACGAAAATATGATCATGGGTGAACGTAGATTTAATAATTTTAAATACGATATAAAAATATGATATAAAAATAATGTAATAAATAAAATTTGATATATTTAAATACGATTAATTGAATTAATATAATTAATGCACATATTATTTTTACTTAAAATTTTGATATATTTCATAATTTATACTGTATTTATATTTTATAACTAGACACATGCCCAATTAAAAACCCATAATAAACCCTAAACGTGAATTTAACTTAGTTGCAGTTCAAAAATTTTAAATTTTTTTGTCAAGGTTTTTTATGTCGGATTGAATTTGGAATTCTATTTAACTGTTTTATTTTATTATTAAAATATTATTTTATATTAATATTTTTCTATTTTTAAATTAAATTTAAATAAAAAATATTATTTTTATTATTAAATAATAATTTAGATTAAGTTGGACCAAAACAATTAAAAGAAACATTTGTCAAAGATTCGTATGGGTTAAGTCTTTTCTAATATTATAAACGAATAGAGCACTTGAGAACAATTCATAAACAGTTCGATTTTTGTTTATTTATGTTTGTTTATTAAGTTAAATAAACGAACATGAATAAAATTTTGAGGCTCATTTTTTAAACAAATCGAACACGAATATAGTATATTCGGTTCATTAATATTAAAAAATATGCTTATTTATGAATCGTTTAAAGCTCATGTAATAATTCATTTAAAACCCATTTAAAACTCATTTAATAATAATAATAATAATAATAATATCATTATTATTATTTGTGTTTATTTATAATGTAATTAAAAATATTTATTTTTTTATTTTATATTTAAAACTAATAAATATATTTATTTGTTTATTTATTTAAATTTGTTTAGATTTGTTTGTTTATTATTAATGAACATATTTTTAATTGTTCAAAAACATTTGATTATATGTTCATGAACATGCTTTCTTAATTTTTGTGAACAAATTAATTTAATTTAAATAAACAAATATAAATATATTTAATTTTAAATAAATAAATATGAATATAAATTTTAAACTCTTAATAAATACGAACAAAATATAAACAAATTAAAAAATAAATAAATAAAAATAAAAATTTATTCGTTCGAGTTTTATTCATTCAAAGCCCTAGCCTTTACCGTCTAGTCCTTGAATAGTTGTCTAATTCAAACTAACGACGACTCGATTAAACTAAATGAAAACAACAGGGACTAATTCGATATTTTGGCAAAGGAAAGCAGGCAATATTATTAACAGTATAACAGCTTGGAGATGCCTTTAGTTATAGTTAAACCCTAGTTACATATCCCACTCTCCCTCGTCTCCAAACCCCAAAAAACCACCCAACAACTCTAATCCACCGAGAGCAAAACTTTTTTCAGCTAACAAAACTCTTGCTTTAGTTTGTGGGTGGTGGGTTTTGGGAGCCTTCTCTTCAATGGCTCTTTACCTGTTGTACGAGTCAGCTTCTGGGTATGCCTTGTTCCACGCTCAGGGCCTCGATGAAATCGGTCAGAACACTGAGGCTGTTAGGAACTCGGTTTCGGATCTGAACCGGTTCGGTAAGGTGGTCCAACTCACCGCTTTTCAGCCTTTTGAGTCTGCTGTTGATGGTCTCAACCAATGCAACTCTGTTTCTGAAGGTATTAAAAAGGTTTTTTGTTTTGTTGATGGTTTCGGCTTTTTATTTTATTTTGTTTTTCTAGCTTTTGGGTTTATTTTGCTTTGTTCTTAGTGACATTGTTTTAGTTTATTTGGCTTTTGCTAATACAATTTCGTGAAGTTTTAGTATCTTTTTAATGTAAGCTATTGTCTTTATTTTTTGGTGTTATTGGGAATTGCTAGAAATAAAGATTTTTGCTACTTGCATTTGCTGAGTTAGATGATTTCTGCTAAGTTTTGAATTTGTTGAGCTTAAGTGAGTATAACTTTCTGTATGTATAGCCATTTCTGATGAACATGCCTGTAAAAAGTCATTATCTATCGTGTAATTCTGCCATATCCGCATCAAACTTTTCCTTGCGGCATAGACTTTTACTCGTCTAACAAAGCCTCTATGTTCATATGACTTGTCAGAGGAATCTCCAAGGGTAAATAAGTTGCAATGATCTACCACGGATGATTGACACGTTTCTGTTGAGGTTATCCTTAGTAACTATTAGGTTCCAACCCTTTGCTCGAGTATTACTCACTGGCAGAACGTCACATGTTTGTTGAGTGCTTTTGGAATAGTTGGAGTGTTGGACCAAAGGCTATGCTAGCATTTGTGTCTGTAGATTATGGTTTCTATTCTATGAGAATGGAGGATTCACTTCAACTAGGAGTACACTTTCTTGCCCTTTTATTCTTACAACTACCTTTGGCTTCTGTAAACATGTAGGTTTATCTTGAAGTTTCGCTTTTAACAAGTTCTTCAAACTACAAGATAAAGAAAGACATGATTATTGAATTATTAGTTGTGCATATTCACTTGAAAATGAGGTTGTTGGCTTTCCAGGCTGGGTTAACTATTGGGTTATGTCTGGGTTGATTGGCAGGGCTTATGACTAATGAATTGAGGAGTTTTTTAGAGCTGAATCTCCCTAAAGTCAAGGAAGGCAAAAAGTCCAAGTTCAGTTTGGGAGTTGCGGAGCCTAAGCTTGGTTCCCACATCTCCGAGACAACTAAAATTCCGTGCCAGAGTGGAGAGTTTGTTCTTGAGCTTCTTCGTGGTGTGCGATTGCATTTTGATAAGTTTATCAAGGACATAAAGGTTTTGCATATTTCTTTATGTTTTACTTTCACCTTTATTTCTCTTTCAAGAAGACTGCTACAAGTGCTTGTTTTTCTCATTTGCTTTCCTCTCTCATCTTGTCTCTTCTTAAACATCGTAGCCTGGGGACTTAGAAAAAGCTCAGCTTGGTCTGGCGCACAGTTACAGTCGAGCAAAGGTCAAATTCAATGTCAACCGAGTTGATAATATGGTTATTCAAGCCATTTTCCTTCTTGATACTCTTGACAAGGATATCAATTCCTTTTCCATGAGAGTGAGGTTTGTTATTACTTTATCCCCCCCTCCCCACCCCCAAAGCTAGCATCTTTTTCATTTAATGCATGACCATAACTAGTACATTTGTTATTCTCTGGTGGATTACTTCCTGCAGGGAATGGTACTCTTGGCATTTCCCCGAGTTGGTAAAGATTGTCAATGACAATTATCTGTATGCTAGAGTTGCAAAGCTTATAGAGGACAAGTCAAAGTTGTCTGAAGAACACATCCCTGCCTTAACTGAGATACTCGGGGATGAGGATAAGGCAAAAGAAATTGTAGAAGCTGGCAAAGCATCAATGGGTAGATCTCTTTTATTTATAATACAGTTCAACCTTATTCTTTTTCATACTCCTATTCATGGGTTTTTTTTCCCTCCTTTCCAGGACAGGATTTGTCCCCGGTTGATTTGATTAATGTTCAGCTATTTGCTCAGAGGGTAATGGATCTTGCCGAGTATAGAAAAAATCTCTATGATTATCTGGTGACAAAGATGAATGACATTGCACCAAATTTGGCATCATTGATTGGGGAAGTTGTTGGAGCCCGGTTGATATCTCATGCTGGTAGTCTCACGAATTTGGCAAAGTGCCCCTCTTCCACTCTTCAGATTCTTGGTGCCGAGAAGGCCCTCTTCAGGTATTTTACTTCTTACCTTATATTTGTATGATGGAGTCGTGGAATGTATGGGGAGCTGGACTTCTTCCTAAAATTTAGGCCCTCTTTGATGTGAACCTTGATATGTGCCATGCTCAAGATTTTTGAGTACTAATCCCAGTGCATTTTTTAAGTACTTTTTTTCTTGGCACTTTTTTCCTTTTCTTAGTTTTAAGGAGTTGATTTCAGTCGTTGCTTGCTGTCTTCAGGGCACTGAAAACACGGGGAAACACGCCTAAGTATGGTCTGATTTTTCATTCATCTTTCATTGGTCGAGCATCTGCAAGAAATAAGGGCCGTATTGCACGCTATCTTGCAAACAAGTGTTCCATTGCATCTCGCATAGATTGTTTTGCAGGTAACTATAATTGTTTTTTCCTCACATATGGCAAGTTTTGCCCACATGCCAATCAATACTCGTCTTGTTTGCAGAGAGGGGCACCACTGTTTTTGGGGAGAAACTGCGGGAACAAGTGGAGGAAAGACTTGAATTCTACGACAAGGGCGTTGCACCTCGGAAAAACATCGATGTGATGAAGTCTGCCATTGAAAGTTCTCAGAGCAAAGGTACATGGAGCTAAGATTCTTTTTCATTCTAAGGGGATGTTTGGTAGAAGAGATGGCAATGCAATACCTCGCACCGGAGGCATTGGAAAATTCGATATGCCATTGAGCTAATCAGCTTCGAATGGAAGTGTGGCATGTTGGATGCTGCATTTTCTGCCTGTCATAATTTTACGGATTATTTTACTGCAGTTATTCTATTAGCTTTGGTAATTATGGTTTCATTTAAAGTTTAATCTATATTTTAATGTTAATTACAGATGTTGAAATGGAAGAAGCAAAACTTGATGAAGCTTCTGTAAAGAAAAGCAAGAAAAAGAAGTCAAAAACTGAAGACGCCCCCATTGCTGCTAAAAACGGAGATGCTTCTGAGGATGCTAAATCCGAAAAGAAGAAGAAAAAGAAGGAGAAAAGAAAGATAGAGCAAGAGCAAGGCGAGGAAGAGGAGAAAATGAACGGCGTCAACGGAGATGCTGCTGCCGAGCACGACGGACCAGCAGCCAAGAAGAAAAAGAAGAGCAAAGATGAAGGAGCTGCAAGTGAAACTAAAAAGAAAAAGAAGAAATCCCAAGAGTGAATTTACCACAGACTTTTCTAAAATTTTGTCTAAATGCAAGCTAATCGTGTTTTCAAGCATTGTTAGTTGTAGAAATGGTTATTATGCTTTACTTTTTGTTGTTAAGAACTGTCTTTTTGAACAAATCTAGGTGCCTGAGGAATTTGCAATGGTTGAACTCATGGGAGTCGGTATCAGTTATAGCAGTCGATTTATACCGGTTTGAAGAAAATCAAAATGGTACTAACATTGTACTGTTTTAGTTTTTGTACCGATCTAATCGATGGTGTGATTTTAGAATTGAAAATGCGATTCTTGTCTTATTTTGATGATGCGAGCTTGGAGGAGAGGGTTACTGCTCGCTGGATCCACCCTGCTAGTGGGAGGACTTGCATACAAAATTTGCACCTCCTGAACTTCCTGGCGTTGATGATGTATGTCGAACATAATAATCCTTCTTTTAATGTTGTCACACAAGTTCAAGTTTTGTTGTAAGGAACCGGGATAGCCTTTTCTCTACGTTGCTTTGATTCTTCGGTGTTTTTTTAAAGCATTCATATATCCGACATATATTTAGATATGGGTACAGGGGAATAGAATTTTCTCTCATATGTGAAAAACTTACAAAAATTGAGATTGAGCATGTCCTTGCCAAATGTATACCCCTATTCAATATTAACCTTCGAGTCTGAGTAATATAAGCCTTCTTAGCTTTTGTCATTAGCTGATGAATTCGAGTGGTAAATTAAGCAAGTTATCATGAGACACTCTACATGCCTTATTGCGAATTTCTTGGTGCTTTATTTATATGCAATCTAGAAACCTTTATAAAAGCTAGGTTATTCAAAATCGGATATGAATATCAGATAAAGATATATCTTCGATTTGAGTAATTTTCACTTTTATTAAAGTTTTTTTATATATTTAAAAAGTTATATCCTCATAATTATGTCTGGAAAGGTATCAGATATGAGTACTTTAAAAAAAATGAAGAGTTAAAACTCTTTTTTTGAAGAACTAGTCGCAGTTATGTTAACAACCTTGCTTCCTTGTTTATGTTCTCCTGAAGATGACTGGGAAACCCTTGATTCAGCGTCAAGATGATACTGCAGCTGTTCTAAAATTAAGGCTAGAGGCATTTCACAGGCAGACCGTACTGGTCACCTTTTTGTTTCCTAACTATTTTTTTTTTGAAAATGTGAAGGATCCACAATCTATTTAGTAATAAATTTTCAAGTTATTTCGAGTTTAAGAGCTTACTACAGTAGGCTCCAAGGCATTTTATTGAAAGGGATATAAACCAGTTCCATAACAAATTAATCGAGTTTGTATCTTGTTATATTGCTCCAACTCTTCATTTTTTGTTTTTGAAGTATTCATGTTTAACAACTGTGTTTGATATATTTTTAAATATGAGTATGAGGATATGACTCTCCAAGTAATGAAAATAAAACTTCAAAAATATAACCATATTCGTATCTGATACTTACACCTAAGTTCGGATAACGTCGGTAGCTTGAATTTTATGAAAGGGGTTGCCATATTCTTCTACACGATATGATTTTTCTTACGTGGACTGGATCTAGAGGAACATCTTGATGGTCTATGTTACTCGGACTCGAAGTGGACGTCGGATATAGGAATGTGTTTAACATAGTGTATTCAATTTTTTTTAAGTTTTTTTATGTATTTGGGAGGTCATATCTCCATACTCATATTTCAAAATGCATCTGATTTTTTAGAGCAAAAAAAAAAAAATGAAGAGTCGTAGCAATATAGTTGATGGTTCTTGCAAAATCATAAATAATTCTTGTCTAACCTTATATGAACCCCACCGTGCTAATTAAATTCTCCGTAATTTATCGTTAACATTTGCGATGGTGATGTTTGAAATTTAGGTGATCGATTGTTATTATTCGAAGAAACGAATAGTTGCAAAGCTTCATGCAGACAAATCTCCTCAAGGGGTTACTGATGAGGTTAAGAAATACTTTCAGGATGCTCAACTCATGAATATTGGGCTCTTTTGACTTGAAAAAACTGAAATTTCTTTCTGTTTGAGAATTTTCTTGGACTTTTGGTCATGTTTTTTTGGTACACATTCGGATGCTCTGATCCATCATTAGCTCATTGCTAGTGTTGACCCAAATGACAGCTCTTGATCTGTTCATGAATCGATGATAAAGTTGAGGATGCTTAGACCTTAAATAATGATACTATAGATTAACAAGTCATTTTTTGGGTATTTTAATCTCAAAAAGTTCTTTCCTACGACCCTTGCAACTTGAGGTGTATAGATATGCTTTTCCCGAGCTCTTTGGCCGTAGTCCCAAAATAAATATTAAATCACAATTTAAAAATAAAAAAATAAATTATAAATATTAAAATTTAAATTAAAATTTATTAAATATTATCGCGTAAAAATATTATATGAACTAATTAAAATTTGTTCGAAAAATCTGACATGATTTATGGGTAGTGGTAATTACCAATTTGTATTATTATATGAGATAGGAGGGGTCGGGACTTATTAAAGGGGCTAGACAAAGTGAATATGATTTAACTTATTTAACTGCAAATAATTGACTAATTGAATTAATTCACGGGTTTTATATATACTCACTAAGAGTCGTTTATAATCCAAAAATTTTTATTCATTATTTAAGCCTAAATTGAGTTAAAACTTAAATTGGATCAAAAACTTAAATCATTATTTAAAATAATATTATAATTTTTAATAATATTTATAATTAAGTTTAAAAAAAATTTTTGATTACTTAACAATAGTTCGCTCAAACTGTCCTGAATTACAAAATCTCTTTCTTAAAGCCCCCAACACAACATGAACATAGGTGTTAATTTTGACTTAAATCCAAAAACCCTATCAACCTACTCAAACTTAAAATTGACCCAATCGGATTTCACTAGAAAAAGTCAATAACCAAAAATTGAACAATCCAAACCCGAAAATAATCCGAATTTGAAATAACCTAAACTCAAAATGACCTGAACCTGAGATAACCCAAACTCAAATTGAGTTGAACAATTAACTCGAAATAAGTCAAATCCAAAATGACCAAATTCGATGAACCCAAGCATTAAACCTAGTTCACCTGAAACTGATTAATTTGAGTATTAAACTCAATTGATCCAAACCCGAAATAACATAAATCCAAAAAGTCTCAAACTCAAATTGACTTAAACCTGAAATAACAGTGACTTGAAACCAAAACGACCCAAAATAACCTAACTAAATTAACCTGACCCACCTGTAAGTAGCTGCAAGGGATTTAAACTCATTCACGTTTAATTTAAAAAAAAAATCGTGTGAACAAAAAAAATAAAATAAAATCAAACGAAGTCAAACTCTAAATACTGGAAAAATAGTTTACTCTAGCTAAATCATGTTAAAGTTGAACCCTGATACTAATATTTTAGAACAATGACATCCAAAGTTTTTCCAAGTGATTAACATAGCATAACATTGTTATTGAAACTGAAAAACATTTAAACACATCTAAATATCCATCTGCAACATTAATTATTGTTAGGAACTAGAAGCATACGCGACTATTCAATGGCAGAAATGGTTGCAGGGCATTTTGTATTAAGCAAGAACTTAAAGAAGCAGCCATTTTTGGTTTATTGCACCTCCTTCCAATCAAAGATGAGAGGAGGAATCTTAAATGTCAACAGTGATCTTGGTATCAAGATGAGAGAATTCTTGGAAGAATGCCCTGAAATGCTCGTATGAATGCTTCACATCGTCGATGCCGCACATTTCTCGTATGCTATGCATTGATAATTGGGGAGCACCGACATCTACTGTACGGATCCCAACACCGCTTGCCAGGATAGGACCAATGGTTGAGCCACACGGCATATCATTCCGCACCACAAAATCCTGCATGTTACAGAAATTTCAGGTAGAATGCGATGTGGGAACATTTCCCTCAAGAACAATCAGCGAGTGAAGGACGGATTTATAATACCCAGCACTTATAGTAAGCTTATTCTGTTTCCTTAAAGGTATTTTGATGACTGAATTCTCTCATATGATGAGTATTACTGATATATAATTCCAAAAGATCGAGGGCTCTTTAAGAAGTTAGAAATCCTATAAATGATGTTTTCTTCCTCACTAGAATATGTAAATCAAAGAATTCATAGCAACTATATGGTTAAAGAAGGAACTGACCTGAATAGGAAGGTTATGCTTGGCTGCTATTTCCCTGAATATGAAAGAAGTGACCGCATTGGTCGCATATCGTTGGTTTGCATTGTGTTTGATAACAAGGCCCCCATGCAACTTAGGCTGATGGTTCTCGTCATGTTTGTCCTGTAGATAACACCATATAACCACAACTAAATTACTCGGACTCTGATATGAGTGTCAGACACAGGTACATGCTCAATACGGATATATTTAATTTTTTTTACAAATTTTTCCATTGGAGGATCATATTTGCATACCCATGTTTAGATATGCGCTGGACAAGGGTAATTCAAAAAAAAAAAAAAAGTAAAGAGTCGGAGCAACATAGAACCACAATGCAACAAAATAAATTATCTGCAAGTGCAACTTAATTCATCCATAACAACATACCATGTAATTAGGGTGAAGGGCATGGGCCATATCAGCAGAAACAAGGAAACTTCTTTGGATTGCTTTTGTTAGCATCTGATAAGAAACAATGCAACAAAAAGCCAACAATAAGATCATATTAATGAAAGAACAAATTACCAAGAGTTTGCAGGCAAATGGAAGGTGGTTATGCCCTATGTTACTTGGACTCGGATGTGAGGGTTGAATATGAGTATATGTCGGACATGAGTATATTCAATTTTTCCTAAGTTTTTTCATGTACTTATACGGTACATGGAGGATCATATCCTCGTAACCATGTTCCAAAATGTATCGGGCACGAGTGTCGGACACGGATATTTCAAAAAAAATGAAGAGTCGGAGCAACGTAGCTTATGCGAATCTATATGGTCAGATATGTGCTAGCTGCTCTCAAACGGGAAAATCTTGTATGGCAAGTGATGAAAGTTACCTAAGAAGACGAGCTTAGAAAACACAGCAGTTCCTTCATTTGGGCAAAAATTCGTGATAGATTAATAAAGAGATAAAAGAAATTCGAAATTTTTCAGGGAATTGCAACACCAGCCGTATAGACACTTCTCAATAACTTGTTAATACATAACTTACTGACAACAGCATTCAGATAATATACTTGCAAATTCCCAAGCAGATTGATTACGTCTAAAAACGTTTCTTCAGAAACCAAATAACAGCAATTGGAAAGTTACATACAATATAGAAGTTAAATCTTTACAAAATACAATCATGAAACGCATGTGCTTCAGATTTTCGATTTTCTACTTTTTCAAGGGAACGGTATCCATATGCCATGTTTATATGTAAATGAAGAAAATTTTTCAGATTTTAAAACAGTGATCCATACAGAACTCAAGCTATTCTGGTTCATACAACAAAAATTTCACTTAAATCTTCACCTAACAGTAATCAGATAAGCTAACTGAATAGTTGCGGATTTAGAAAAGAGAAGTGGAGGAGAAATAAACACCTTTGAATCTGAGGTGAAGGAATTCGTTATTCGTGATAGAGCATCTAACATCACAGGAGATCCAGCTCCTTGTGCTGAATTAGATCCAACTTCCTCATTATCAAACAATGCCACCATTCTAACACTGCTCTCATTTTCGAGGTCACTCTCAGAAGATGTAACATCAATCAATGCCTGGAATGAAATTATATTGTAATGAATGAGAATAACCAGTGCAAAATTAACATGAAAAAATTTGAAATCCTCTTTTCCCTCTCAGCCAGTAATGGGAATTTATACTACTTTGGATTGAATATCATTATCATATAATGAAACTTCCAGTTGGAAAACATGGGATATGCCTCTAAAATTAAGGTAAATTGAAATGTATTTGAGTTATGAGAAGTTGCTTTGGAAATTTAATTGAATATGGATTATATGATTTAGCAGTTCAACAGCGTTATGAGAAGTTGCTTTGGAAATTTAATTGAATATGGATTATATGATTTAGCAGTTCAACAGCAGAGGTGATTGGCAGGCTAAGGATATATTTGCAAATGGCCATGCCTCAAGTTGCGATCAAGGCATACATATAGTAAATGGTCACTAGTCCGTAAACCAAACATAGAGCCAAGATAAACGCAATGGCATTAAAAAATGAAAAAAATGAAGCAGATCATCAAAATATATAATATTGTCTTATTAACTGCAAGAGAAATAACGATTTACTGTACCTGGTGAGGACAGCTAGAAATGCAATACCAGGATTAACTGCTTAGACCAGGGAAACTAAGCATATAATAAAATGTAGAAGCCTATAAATATCATAAAGTCACTGACAGTTAATCGACCAAGCAACCAGTGCCTCCTGAATCACAGAAGGGATGAAGCAAATAATTTGCTTATCATTATTAGGTTTAACATTAACACATAAACCACATCTACACATTGCAGAGTCAAGAAACTCAAACGTAAACCTATAATTTTGCTAACTGGGAAAGAAAGGCAAAAACACTACCTTCAGAGAGCAAAACGACATGCAAAGATTGTCAAGCCTTCCAGAAAAGATAAATTCCTTTGCTGCGCCTGCTACTAAACTCGGCTGAGTATCACATACTTGTAATTCAAAATCACATATTTGATCTGGTTGACAGCCAAGCTTATTTGCAATCATCTAGATACAAGAAAAAATATGAATTTATTTATTTATTTTTATAAAAGGGTTGCAACACTGTAGCTTAACACACTTAATAAAATGCAAGGTTTTGAAAATTATCAAACCTGCAGCAAAATTGCATGATGTTTTGAGTTGTTAGTCTTCTTTTCAGCTGGACCATTTTCGGTAACCTCTTTATTGAGCTCTGCCTGTGAAAACCGATTCAGCAGATTGAGAACAGAAAGAGAAAAGCAAACATTAATCCTCTCGAAAAGAAGACATACAGAAATTTGATGCTGTATTCAGTCTTTCTAAATATATCATTTAAAGAAGCTTAAGCTGTTCTTTTTCAACAACTAAATAACTTGCTCCATAACTGGAAAAAACAATCATGAATTGTCCAAGCAGAAGAACCGGCTTCTTAGACTTGAATATAGTCATATGTTCGACATTATCAAGATTTTGTTCAACACTATTGTTCCTGACGTGATTTTGGTCTCTGTAACAATACAAGTCAATTATTAAATCTTGCAATATATTCGTACGAAGTTCCGAATTAGGAGTTTCTACTCGTGAGATAACATATAACTGAGAAGAATTATCAGATTGCCAAATGCAGACATAAAAAAGGCCTTTCCCCATTTAACTGAAATAAGTTTTTTTTAACTGTTGTGGTTTGGTTGACACGGGTTCAAGAAAGTAAATGAACATACTCCTTAGCCTCGTAGGATCTGGAATTGAAGAATGACATAGCGACAATCTGCAAACAATACCATGAGATAACGCATGGATCCAAAATTACCTTAATTGCTGTTGCCAGAACAGGTAAAAGATGAGTCTGTGTGTTCACCTTGAATCCGTCATTAACACCCCTACTCACAAGACAGACAAAAACAAAGTAAATTTCTGTCTACAACACTAGCAGAGAACACGAGAGAGAAAAAGAGAGAAATCAAACTCCTCAAAGTGCAAAGTGAGTTAAATCCAACAAGGCAGTTATCTATGCCGATTACAAGCATAAAGTCCTTGGGGGGGATTCATCAAGGAAGCCCACCTGTCTAAGTGAATAGCCAGGGTAGGGACACGCATTACAGGCTCCTCAATTCTAACTAGCCGATGTGAATAGGATACGGAACCACCCTTCTCCTCTTTTATCATCACCCTCCCTGCAACCGTCAAGTCACGATCGAACCATGTATGCCACAAACCACTTCCGTATGTTTGCACACCAACCTCCAGATAACCACCTTTTTTTACCTGATCAATCCCAGGAAGTCATTTTTTTCTTTTCAATTATAAATATCGGTCTAACATTCTAGTTTAATAATAGAAATAGTAATCACCTCGGAAAGAGGCTTCAACTTTAAACAAGGGCTGTCAGTATGCGCACCAACTATATGGAATCCATTTCCAGCAACATATCTAAGCATACAAAATATTAGTGGATAAACAACTAAAACACCATCTAATCACAATTAAAACATAAAACTTTAATTTTTTTTTTTGTTGACAACAACAAAATCCCACACCCCTAAGTCAGACCAGAGTCGTTCTCAAGCCCATAATAGACAAAAAGTGTTGACTTTGTCACAAATTTACTTCCATTTTTACCCTATATTTTCTTGCCAAACAAACAAAACTACAAAACTAAACAAATAAGTTTAAATTTTGGTTTCTAAAGAAAAAAAAATTCGTACTTTCTACCAATAGCAAAAGCAACAATGGTTGAATGATTCCTGGTGAAAAAGTATCTTTTCCCAGCTTCTAATTTCCAATCTTCTCTCTCAGATACTTGCTCATACCCAATCTTTTGCAACCGTCTCTTTGCCTCATCTGTGATTAAAACAGAAAACCCAACGCAAAAATATTGAATAAAATGCAACAAAAAATGAAGCTACATTTATTATAATAGCAAGTCATTCTGATTGAATGGACTTTAAATCAGTTAAACTTCCACCAAATAGCAAAATTGGAGAAATAAAAGATTACCGACGGCGTGGAAAGCAGTAGGAGAAGCGTTTAAGAAGTCGATAAAATCAGATACAACGTAGCTCACTTCAGTTTGTGCCATGGCTGCCGCTCCTTTCTTTCGCCTTCGATCTTAAACTTAGCAAGGCCTTTGATTGTAGATCTTTCATGCCTCAAATTTATTCCAAGGAAATCCATATATGCTTTGGGCCATGACCCAAATAGCCCACAAATCAATACCTTACCATTCATTCTTCTCTTGTAATTTTTCATATCATAACCTTCAAGTTTCTCAAAGATGTGATGGTGATGGGAAATTTGGAGTTGAAAGTTTATTCTATGCTAAACGTAAGAATTTAGTAGTGAATCCAAACTGTGACATAAATTCCTAAATATGCATCTTATACTCTTATGCTCAATGCTTTTTTAAAATTATATATACATCGAGTTTATATTCATTTATAACTCAGATTATGTTATAATTTAAAAATTTTTAGTTTTTTGTCTAAATCTAAATCCGATCGAATTCAAAGCAGATTCAAAATTTTATTTTACTACCTACTGTTTTATTAGAATATAATATAACATTATATTATAGATTTTTATAATTAAATTTAAATTAAAAATAATTTTTATTATTAATTAATAATTTAAGTTAAGCCGATTCAAATTTGTAGAGACTCTACTTTTTGAATAAGTACAAATGTATTCAACTTTTTCTATTGGGTATCAAATAAAAGGTGACACATGTAAACATTCCTAATAATAAACTTTAATCCCATTGTTTCATGGCTACCTTAATTAGTTCGAACACTTGTTTATAGCTTCTAATTGGTTTTAAAACAAACATGTATTAGCCAAGTTACATAGTGTCATTGCTGAAATATAGCAACTCTTAACAAATGGAATGATACTGGAAGAAAGAACGTGAGAATGTCATGAATCGACACTCAAGCTTTAATGACTCTCGGACAACAAGGTAAGAACACGAGGCAAGATCCTGTGTACATAATTTTTCTAAGAAAATTTTAATCTCCAAACCCAGCATAGAAGCAATGACGACATTAGACTGTCAATCATAAATGTACTTGTCAGGAAGTGCAGAATTTAATTTACAGTCAAATACACATAAATATATATTCGTTATCCATTCCTTAAATACCCAAAAGACCAATACAATGAGCTTGCGGTCATTATCATCCAGATTGAAGATCTTCAATGTCGTAAACTGAGGCGTAGCCAAGGAGTTGGCCGGGGCCTCGACTTTTAACTCTTTCGTGGGCTCTCAATATGAATTCTTGGTTTCACCCCGATCTTCGATTCTTGGTTTCACCCCGATCTTCGACATCTTTATTTCCGTCACCCTTGAGAAAATAATGGTACCATTTAGCAGATTCCGTAGGGATGCGGTTGAGGCTGTTGTTGAAATCAATATGGTTAAAGTCCATATCGGACGGTGTAGCCTTCTAACCATTCAAAGCTATTAAGTAAACTATAATAGAAATATCCTTTCACATTCACGCCATGGCTGCTTCATATGCAAACATAAAAAGCAAATCAATCAGTTTTTCTAAGCTAATATATATATATATATAAGAATGAATATATCTTAAAACACAGTAAAAAAAAAGGAACTCACTTGATTGCTCGTCAGATTTGGTACAAATGTTTCTGAACAAATTCAATTCTAATTTGATTCTTTAGCGCCTTAGAAATTGGAATGCTGTCGTCCTTTTTCTCCTTATAACCTAAATACGAAAATGGTTATGAAGATGCACTAGAAAATAACTGCATATAAATTTTTTTTTAAGAATTTAATAGAATGTTGAGATGTTCACGGATCGAAATATTTACTTAAGTCTAAAAATTTATCTAATATTTGAGAGAATTTGAACAAAAATACTAAACCAAAAAATAGATTTGGGTAAAAAGAATTAGGCCGTTTATAAAATAGGTCAGGTGACTCTTATCATTTAAAACACAAGTTGGCCTGGCCTAAAAGTACATATACTATTCATTTACAACTATGGATGATAGGCTCAAATGAGCATATACTTTTTATTATAAAGATGGACGAGTTTGAACAAATTTAGTCTATATTTCAGGTCGAGTGGAGCTTAAATAACTATGAGTAATATCGATTCCATATTTGAATTCAACTCTCGATCCATGAACACTTTTTAGAAGCACGCAGAGATAAGTTTCCAAACCATTCTCAGTGATGTAGATTGTGGGGGTTTTTGTTGTCGTTTTCCTGCGTAAACTTCAGAAGTTTGTAAAGCCCTTGGAGATAGACGTAAATGAACGCACTCCCTCCAGCATTCGGACCAATAAGAACTCCATCTTTGTCCGCTGCCACCACAACACAACAATAAGATTTTTACCTAAATATTTGTATTCTTTAAAAGTTCATTCTTTCTTCCTTCGAAAGAATAAAAGCCAACATTGAACTCGGGAGTTTAACTGATAAAAGAAAAGCGCGATGCCTATATCAATAAGGATGAATTTAAGGTAACCTGTGGAATTAACATATCGATCTACCAAGTAGCTCACTGGTGCAGCTTTTGAATCATTGGAATATGCTTTGCATATCTTGATGTGTAGCAGTTGATGCCAATGAAATCAAACGAGCCTTTGACCAGCTCTTTCTCTTATGCAGTGAAAACCGGTAGCCTCTCCTTCACCAACGTTATCATGCTTAGTGGGTACTGTCCTCGCACCAGTGGTTCCATGAACCTTAAGTTTTTTTTTATTTTCCAAATTTTCCTTTGGTAAGTGAGGCTCTTTAAATAAATCTACTTGGGAAAATGTTCCATTCAGACACTGAGTTTTACTAACCATCCAAACTCAAAATCCATGCATCTTTTTGCCACATCTTCATCAAGCAATGTGCTTGAATAGGGCTCACAATACTGTCCAACAAGGCTTATTCCAATCTGTTCCCCTTGCGCCGCCTGGCGCAACCAAATTCTAACAATCAATAAACGCATATAACATATATACTGCTCAGACTCGAATGTAGGTAACGGATACGAGTATATATCCTATATGAGTATGTTTAATTTTTTTAAAGTTTTTCATGTAATTTAAAGGTTTTTAAAAAGTCATATCCCCATGCTCACATATGAAAAAAGTGTCAATCGAATATAAATACTTCAAGAAAAATAAAAAATCAAAATAATATTTAGTTATCTAGTCCTTGTCTTTGTAAAGCCTAGCAACCGTTGCCTTACGTGCAGCAATGTAAGGTTCAACCGCTGAAATACTAGTGGAACTAGAACTATGCATTCGATTGGTTGGATAAAAAAAATCTTTAAACCGAATTAATCGACTTAACTAGAGGAATCGATCGAACCAACCAATTTTTTTGACATAACTGAATTCACTGAACCGATCAAATTTCAATCAATTAGATTGGTTAATTCGGTTAAATCAATTTATTAAGTTTTAAGCTAATGGGTTATATATTTGATTTGAATATAGATTTAATTAGATTATTAATATATATAATTATTAAATATTAAATGTTTAAATAATTTAATCAATTCAATTAATAATTTTACTAACTGATAACCGACTAAATTAACTAAATAAATCAACATAAAAAACCAACATAACCAAACCAACTTAATCAAACCGAATTAATCAAATTTCATCGAATAATTACACAATCTTATCCTTAAATCAACTAATTTGTGTGGTTCTCCTATATTCCTAATTTAAAATCTAGAGAGCCTTTTTTAATAGAGGACTAATTTTAAATCTTTACTCCTCAATCGGGTATTTAAACTCATAATTTCTATCATCGGTTTACTTTATGCCACATCAACGATTGTCATATTTTAATTTTAATTTTTTATTAAAAAGCGTAGCGAGTGAAATAAAATCAAGACGTTTTACAATGGCAAGTTTAATTCCCCTTTATATCAATGATCCAAAGGTGGAAAGCAAGACACGCAATAACTACCGAAATATTGAAAGCGAGCTACTCATACAATCACCTTGAGTTTCAAATTAAATCTAATAATTTTAAACATAATATAAAAAATACCAAATAGACCCAAAATGTTCAATAAAGACACTTGAAACAAATTGCAGAAACTCAGGCAAGTAAAACCTATAAGCTTTAATTCATGACAAACAAAACACTGATGAATTAGTTAAAGCAAGAACTACAACGATAAAAGAGAAGAGAACAAGCCTCCTATATCATTCATGCTTCTACTATCTTTTCTCCAGCAGTCACATTGTCATGTTTATCTGAACCTTCTCTGCGTCATCAACGTCACCATCCCATTGCTAAGTTATATCAAATTCTGAGTCATAGTATATAAGTAAAACTGAAAAACCAGTCATTGTTAGGGTAGAGGTCAGAAAAGTACAAGATAATATGATATACAAACAATGCATGTAGCATCTTACTTCTCTGCGTCATCGATGCCACCATCCATTGCTATATTACATCAAATTCTAAGTCATAAATATACAACAAAAAAATGGGTCATTGTTAGGGTAGAGATCAGCAAAGCACAAAGATAATATGATAATACCAAGAATGCATATAGCGGCCTACTTCTCTGCATCATAGATGTCATTACTATATTACATCAATTCTCAGTCATAATATATAAATAAACCAAAAACTTTGTCATTGTGAGGAAGGAGGTCAGCAAAGTACGAGATAATTTGATGTACTAACAAAGAATATATAACATCTTACTTGCACAATAAATGATGTGCGGGATGCAAACCTCCCAGATCTCTGCAATACTTTAAAACAGAGGAGCAAACCAAGAAAAGAAAATCTCACAAGTCACGAAGTTAAAATGATCAACTAGTTCATTTACAAAGCACCTTGAATGTGCAAAACTTACTGCTTATGAGCAGGAAAGACCAATGCTCTTCGCTTCCAAACATCAGCAGACTCTTGCAAGCAATGTAAGAAAATTGAATGGAAACAATGTAAGGAATAATTTTAGAAGGAAAAAAAAAATTCAAATGTGGTTTAAAATATTTACAATTGAGTTACAATCTGATACAACATCAAGAAGATGGAAAACGTAAGATCTACGGTAAGGCAAGAACAATAAGCTGCACCTTCATATTCAATAGCAGCTAAGGACCATTATAATTCATCACAAGCTCATCCAAACTAATAAATGGATCGTGTAAGGCTGTAACTCCACCACCTTGAAAATTACTCTACAAGCACTACATCTATGTGCCTGCCAAAGGATGACATCAGTTTCTCATAATATTTTGCCACCAAACCATGCAACGCAGCACCTCACCTCTTGTCAATCATCAGCCAATGATAAAAATATCATAAAGAATGAAAGAGTGGGTGTATGGACCCTTCTGCCTGTCCATAACGCAACCTCCACTTGATTCAGATCCTTCTTGGTTCCTTATATACGTGCAAGAGTCATTCAAACACAATTGAGAGACTGCCATGGCTGCAAACTAAAAAGAAGCCTAAATATGTTTTCCTGTTGCATTTATCTTTCACCAATCAGGTAAAGTACCTGTTCCTTTCACACTTTTGGAGGGAAAGTAGGCAAGAATTCTTTAGATTTTGGGAGAGGAAGCTCGCGGAACCAGTCATGATTAAGAGCATCATCTGCTGTTATTCTCTGCATAGATAACAGAAGCTTTGATTAGCCGAAACCAATAAAAATAAACTAAATGTTAAAAAGATTCAAATTTTAAACTTAAGAATCTTTACCTTCTCAGGATCATATGTAAGAAGCCTGTTTAAAAAGTCGAACCCAGCATCAGAAAGAACTGGAGATCCTGTGAAAGAAGCAGCAGGGAACTTTCTACGCAACAAATTATAACTGGAAAAAGAAAACAAAAACTACTTATTGAACTGCAAATCACGACTAAGTAAGCAATAAATATTGAAAATTAAAGAAAAACATAATAAAGAGTAGTAATTTATATCAGAAAAGTAATTGCCCAGGGAGATACTTACGGTTGCTTAGAATAATTTGCCTTGGCACCTGGTAATTCTGAAAACCCAGCCCAAATCTTCTCACTTGGAGTACCAAGAGTATCAAAGATCTGCAACCATCAACCATCACAGCCAAACATCAGAAAACAAAGTAACAACAATGATAAAAAGGAAATGTAAGAGTTTCAATAGAAACAATAATTACCCTGTGAAGCTGATCAATTTCGCTTGTCCCTTTGAACAAGGGTTCCTTAGCCAACAACTCAGCCATTATACAGCCCACAGACCACATGTCAACTGCTGTTGAATACTTCTTCGCTCCAAGTAAAAGTTCAGGCGCCCTGAAATGCAGTAATCACACAAGATAATGTCAAATTCAAAAGCCCAAAGAAAACCGAATTTAAAAAGAAAATAAATACAAAGAATTCAACTCACCTGTACCACTGAGTAACCACCTTACTTGTATATGGCTTTAGCGGGCTTCCATACTGGCGCGCCATGCCAAAGTCACATATTTTCAGTTCACCTCGGTTGTTCAAGAGAAGATTGGATGTTTTCAAATCCCTGTGGAGCACCCAATTATCATGAAGATATTTGACACCATCCAATAGCTGTAGCATTAAGCATTTAACATCACTTGTACTGAATGGCCGTTTCATTGAGTCCATCAGCCCCTTGAAGTCATGTTCCATGTACTCCATAACCATGTAAACATTGTCATGGTCATCTACAACAACTTCTTTAACTTTCACAATTGAAGGGTGATGAAAAGATGCAAGAATGTTAATTTCCCTCAGTGATGTCAAAGGGAAACCATATTCTTCTAAATCTCTACGATCAAGAATCTTTACCTTCTTCAGGGCCACAATTTCTCCAGTCTTCTTATCCTTAGCTCTATAAACAATACCATAAGTACCTTCACTTATTTTGTTCAATCGTTCATACTCAAAAACACTTCTACAACCCAAAAGCATGTTCATACCTCTTCCTGCTGGCTCTTCAACATCTAAATCTGACTGGTCAAGAACAGCATCTCCATCATGCATGTCATCAGTGTCCATCACACCATCAGACTCCAACTTACACTCCATATCTTCTTCCTCGCAAGCAGACTGTACACTGCTGCTTCTTAGGCTAGACAGCACCAAGTCCATTTCCAATTCCTCTCTTTTAAACTCTCCACTCTCAAGACTCGAACTACTCTTATTCTTTTCCTCTCTTTGAGACACATCTTCATCATCATTATCAGATGCCCAACGTGATGTGAATAAGTTAGGAACATGACTATTTTCTTTTCCCATAAAATCTTGTTCTTTTTCATCATCCTGAAATAGCTCGCCAGGCAGCAAAGGAGATAAAACAGCACCAAAACCGGACACTTGAGAATTAGGTGGCAAATGCTCTACCTCCTCAATCAGATTTCCAGAGACGGGTTGCTTCTTAAGAACTGGATCGGACACAGTATGTGACAGCTTGCAAGGCTTAGGAGGAGATGACAGGGTGGCAGCTGTTGATACAACTCGGTTCCTAGATGAAATTCTTACTTCCTTCTCTTCCATGTCCCATACAATAGGGGAAAACTTCCTCTTTTTCTGTGGAGGCTGCTGAACCCCATCATCCAGCATCCATGTTACATCATTCTCGACTCTGACAACATCCTCTAACCCACATCGCCTAGGACCCAAGCCGAACCCACTCTTTTGCTGAGCAACCAAATTCTTCCCATTAAATGGGCAATTGTATCCATTCTTATCCGGAATAGCACGAGCATAATTCCGATTCAATTTCCCAAGATCACTTCTCCTCGGAACATCAACTCGCCCTGCCGCCATACCAATCAAGAACCACACAACTCTTCTCAACAAAAAGGTTCAAAACTCAAAACAGATACCAAACTAAATCCCCAATCAAACACAAAACAAGTAATTCAATTACTTTTTTTTTCTTTAGGGCTCCTTAAAAAGTACAGACCCTAGAAATACACACAAAGCTTACAAATTCAACCAATAAGAAACGAGATAAAAACGATTACACCGTAGATTTTCAGAATATGGCAATTAATCAGAGTGATAAAGAAAAATCAAATAAAAAAACACTACAACGATAACCAAAAACCCTAGAACTTGAAATTTTGGGGCTCCTTTTGGCGGATCTGAACTGACCTCGATAAATCAGAGGTAATTGAAGATCTTACCAGAAAGAAACGGAAACGAGACGCAAAGACAATCAGAGAATATGAGAAATAGAGAATCGAAACACGATCGCTTCGACGCTTCTTGGCTTAACGCGTTGACCTTGTGTTTGTCCGCCGCCTTCACCCCTAGCCGTCATTTATAGAAAGCGCGTTAGGGCTTCTCTCCGTTTGCGGAATTGCTTATTCTCGCCCAATGGGCTTCTAAGCCCAACATATAACTTTTGGGTCGAGCCGAGCAACATATAAAATCGTTTAAGAGATCGTTTAAAATTCGTTCAAAAATCGTTTATTTTCATATACAATATAATTAATAACATTAATATATATTTAAATCAGCATTAATATTAATATAATTAGATATGTTATAATTAGTATTAATTTTAATTAATATATTAATATATTGTTGTAATTAATAACATTAATATATTGTTATAATTAGATATGAACCAGCAACAAATGATGCAGCCTTTGATCGTGAGTGGAAGGATAAACTAAGGTTAAAGCAGGGTGGGAATGTATTCACCTCCAATCAAGCTTAAATAGTAAAAACTTTAAATTTAATTAAAAATTTGAAATTTAAAAATTGCTTTAGACTCAACTTAAAATAAAAATCAAATTACTTGAACTCATTTAATTATTATTATCGTATAGTTATATTTCGTAAATTTTTTAGGATATTCTAAGATATTCGATTATAGTTTCACTCGAGAACTGAACCAAGGATTTTTAAAGAGTATATATATACACGTATATATAGCTAAAGTCTTAACCATAATGCACAATCCCTATTGGAAATTTAGAAACATGCCCAAAGGAAACGGAGAGGCTAGCAGTGATCATTCTTTCATTTCATATAATGGAAGTCGGGGTTAAAAAAATAATAATTCAAGTCAACCTGTCTTGAATTCTTATCTATATAATAAATAATATATAATTTTTATTTAAATTTAATATTAATATAAATATTATTTTTTATTATTTTAAATAATAAAATAAATTTTCAGATTGATTTAATCTAAATTTAAATAAAAAAATTTAAATAAAAATTCAACCCGATTTATGAACACTTTTTATATCAGGGAATCAAAGCTAAGAACTTGCATGGCATTGGAGAATCAAGTGGGTGTAACTTCGCCCCCCACTCCTAACACTAGTTACTTTTGTATTAGATTCATGATTAAACGTTTTCGTCATTTAATTGACCCTTTGAATTTTCGCTGTGGATGTCCAAGAAAGAAATATATGCCTATCAAGATTATACATCGACAATGGAAAGAAACAAACTTCGTAAGAAAGATTAATAAAATATCATATATTTGATAAAATATATTTAAAATAATAAAAAATAAATAAATATGATACGTGTTATATAGATAAGTACGGATTTAGTTTAGAGGTTGATTTAAAGATGAGTGTATGCAATTTATCCATGGAGTAATGATAAAAAACCAAAGATTAGGATTAGGGATGACCAAATCGTTTTGTAAATGAAGCATGGGTTTGCTTTATTTATGTTGAAACAAAAGAATGCAAGAAAAAATAAGGCGTGCACTTGTTAGGTTTAAAGAAACCGATACTTCTTCAACAGGGTGTTTGAGATTTTGCCAAATTTGCCTCATTTGAGAATTATTATTCTGATAGAAATTTATAATCAATGTCTAGAAATAATT
>JBBYHM010000010.1:2934411-3030701 GCA_038381775.1 Adansonia rubrostipa | reverse complement strand
AAAAACACTTTATATTATTATTTATAATTAAATTATTTTCAATTCTTAAACAGTACAAATTACATTATCTCTTATCCAAAACAAGTCTAGTACTGTCACGGTTATAAACTTTTAAAAAATATATTGTAATATCAAATCCTTCAAAAGCAAAATTTAAAAAACTTTTGACAATAAGAATAAAAACAAACATTCAAGGATTGGGGTTTGTTTTTCAAGTTTTTCTAACGAAAATCGTGACAAAATTGACTTTAATTGCACCTGATGACAAACATATAGCAACTAGTTCACGAGGATAGCTTTGTGTCCTGCACCTTTGGCTTACAGTTCGAATCTCTCATTTTTTAAATCTTATCGGTGATCAAAACGATTCAAGTAAAATTAACCCAATCAGGGTGTGATATAGTGACAAGAGCTTACTTGAGATGTGCACTATAATGGTGCATATTCTAAATTCGATTTTTGCTTTGAGAATCACTATAACGATGCATATTTTAAATCCGATTATTACTTTAGAATCGCTATCGTTGATTTAAACGAGGGATGATAATAGTGAATAACTATGCTAATCTTTTCAGAGTCGGCAAGAATAGTAGGCTTGAAGGATCCAACCTTCCCAAAGTCTCAATCACAATATATATATTACAAATACTAAAATTTATGTTTCAAAACTTTTAAATGCCACTTCATAAAAATTAGATTGAACTAAATTTCAAGCTAAATTTCCTTCAATGGTAGCTAAAGTTAAGAATTTTGACCCAAACAATTTAAAAATTATTTTTAAGTTCGGTTAGTATATATATAAATATATATATATATATATATATTGATTCCTAAAGTATACACCTTTTAACAATTTGATATCTAAAAAAGGAGTTTTTACTATTGATTATCTCAAATTTATTTTCTAAAACAAATTAGCCTAATAAATTAACGCTGTTCTATAAAATCCTGACTGACTTAATTGACCAAATATTAATTCACCACATGCTAAGTCAAGCACTGCATCAACATTTTAAAAAAATATTTGGCTTGATACTAGATGATTTAATATTGATCAACTAAGTCGTGTCAACGTTTGCTTCACATTGACACATCAGCCCTCTAGTCAGCTTAAGGATTTAAAAAAGGACCACAATACGATGCTAGGATTGCTATTTTTGCGATTTTAACTCTCTATGCCACCAACATTCACAGCTGGTATTTACTGCAACGAATCACAGTAATATTCATTGCGTCCGCAACCATGACAAATACGACCGTAAACACATCCGAAGCCGTATATAAAGATACAAAGGCATGTTTATGTTCCTTCACATTACCCCTATAACGTAAGTATATGTACAGCTTTCAAAACCAATTTAACAATATTTAAGGAAAGTTAACTACCTAACTACCCACCTTCAGTTTGACAGTCAATTTAATCTTGAATAAGAAATGAGGAAACACCTGCACACAACCTCGACAAGGCCACAGTTTTAATCATGTTGGACTTGGCTGCATCAAGCAATGGATCTGACTGAAGTGCTTTCTCAAAGCAGAACTTTGCTTCCTCCCACTGACCCTCAGCTACGAATATGAGGCCGAGATTATTGAACGCAGGAGCGTAGCCAGGCTGGAGTTCAAGCGACTTTGTAAACATTGCCTTGGCACGTTCGTATTGCTTTCGCTGTCGATAGAGATTTCCAAGGTTGGAAAATATCGCGTGTGCTTGTTCTGTTGTCGCCAATGAAAGGGCCCGCTTGTATACGGATTCAGCCTGTGATGGTTCCTCGGATAATTGGAGTGAGATGCCTGGCAATATATGCTTACAACTGAATATTCAATCTTCAACTAGATTTTTTTTTTTATTTTTTGAATAGTTAAAGAAAATTACAAACCTAGGTTCGACCAAGCATAGCTACCATATTCTCTGAATCGAACAACTGCAGCCTTGAGGTACTTCTGTGCCGCTTTAAAATGTTGGGAACTGAGACTGTGTAGGCCGAGTTGGTTCCATTGCACAGCATCATCCGGGTCTTCAGCCGCTGCCTGGTTAATGCCGGCATGATCAAAACAAAAATATCAACAGATGAAAAGCATTTCTCAAATAGTAAATCTTAGCCAACAGATGCACAATACGGCTAGATACTGATTAAAGTTTTAAATCCATCAATTACACCACAAGACTCAACTCTGTGCTGCCGAGACAAACCAAGCATTTCGATACACAATCATAGGTGAAAGAACAAGAGCAACGAAGATAGAAAGCATGTGAAGCCATTAGAAAGATACATCTCTAATCGAACCATATTCTTGTATTAAATTTTTCAATCCCTTAACAAAGAAACGATCACAATTCTTTGTATCAAGTACGCTTTAGTCTGCAGTCTTAAAAATACTCTAACATCTCATGCAAATCTTTTATATTGCTTTGACTCTTTATTTTTCTTGAAATGCCCTCGTTTGACATTTATATCCAACACATTTTTGAATAATATGTCCCTCCAAATACATGGAAAAACTTAGAAAAAAATTGTATAAAACTATGTCGGACACATACTCATATCCGACACCCACACTTGAGCCCAAGCAACATAGCTCATCTTATTTACACAATTCTCACAATGATCCAGAATCCAGATTAAGACTCTTCTGTTACATTCTTTAAATGGGAATATATGTAAGCAATATTTAGCCAAGGTGAGCAAATCATTGAACTATTTGTCCTGTTGATGAAAAACCCAAAAAAAGACAGTTTAGAACCCTCAGACATAAAAGGAACCATCTTAACAACTTAAGAAAAAGGGTTAACTAAAGTTTGTAGAAAAGCTAAGCTGAAAATTGTTACCTGCTTTAAACTGAAGATAGCACGCTCTTCAACCTCAACTAACTCATCTTGTTCTGTTTCAAAGGCCGCAAAAATCTCGTGTTGGGCCTTGTGAACCATGGCAAGTCCAGCCCATGCAATGGGAGGATCAATTGGCACAGCATCTCCTTCTCTTAGTACCGATGCCATTTCATTGCCTGCCCAAGAAAGCTGTTCACTGGGATCCTGAGACCTTTCGGCATCCTTGATCCGATGGACTGCAACAGCATATCGAGTAGACATGCAATTTGGTTCCAGTTTTGCAGCCTGGTTAATAATAACAAAACCAAGCATAAACTAAAAGTTGCTGAAGACCACAAAAACGAGGTGGCAGTATTTGTTCAAGCAAAAAGCACACATTTGTAACTAAATAATTGCAATTTTTCCATTATACGAATGAGAACACTAAAAATTGGCATCCTTTATTTTATTAAAAAGGGGGGAAATAAAGATTTTCTATCCGAAGCTAAAGGACACCAATGGACAACCTCAAAAAAAGAAGCTATAAATGACTGTATCAATGAGCCATTAGCACCTTCTCCAAACACTTGCTGGAACTACGGTGGTCACCAAGCAAATAATATGCATTAGCTAGATTCGCCCATGTATGTGCTGCCTTTGGATCAGATTTTACTGCAGCTAGCAAACACTCCTTCGCAACATTGACAGCTGCAACCCGATTCCTGCAAGCTCCTTCACTGGCATTTGCCCCAGCACCTGAGAAGAGAAAAGAATGAGCTCAAAATACTTTCATCTAACTCGTCTACATAATTTAAAAATTACAATCAAAAGCAACATTACATAACCAATTGCACACAACCATTATGCATTTGAAAACTGCTCTGAAACAATGCGAGTGACAAGATAAAAGACTAAACAAACAAGAATTTAGACTAATCAAAACCTTACCTGCAACTACTGAACCATATTTACAAAGAAGAATTGCAGCATAGTTCATTAAAGCTGCTGGATGGTTTTGATCCTTAACGATCAAATCTTGAAAATATCTAGAAGAAAGCTCCAGGTTTCCACTGGAAACATAGATCATATGAGTTAGAATGTAGAAAACATAACCTTATTAATGCATCATGAATGAATGACTCAATTTAGATTCATAATATCACTGCAAAACAATTGAAATAAATATTTGGGCAAGGATGATCATAAGTCATGTCTCATGGATCTTCATGTGACAGTTCCAAGGTACAAATTAATAAATTGATCAAGTACAAACTCATTATCAGATATAGCTACTACTAATCGAAGGGCAGATGTGAGTGCAAACGTGCTTTGCATGAAGCACACGTTGGAGACATGAAGCTTTTCTTTTCTCAATAAAATTTAATACTTGCTAAGATCATTTGACTTAATCATTGTGAATAATGATAAACTACAAAAAAGCTAGCCATCTGAAACTAATTCACAGATACTTGTAGCCAACATGCAGGACAAATGAAAGGAACAAAAAGAAAAAAAAAAAAAAAAGGGATAAACCAAAATTGATGAAAAAAAAAAATTGAATCACAAGCATTTTACAATCCAACCAAAAAGGAACTAAAATATGCTACATCGTTATTTTTAAGGAATACACCATATTCAAATTCTTATAGAGTCCATATTTAATTTTCTTAGGTAAAAAACTGCTCATAGTTATCCTCTTCACAACTCACTTCAGCATTCCATTATTGCTTTTCCATTTCTAACCAATTCTGCAAGGCATGATAGCATAATTTTGAAATAAAAAACAAAAGCCTTAAGCACACATAGTGCCATGCTGAGACAATATTACCTCTGGAGGTAAGCAATCCCAAGGTTTCCCAGGCAATCATAGTTGTCAGGGGCATAAACCAATAAAGAAGATAAAACTGCGATAGCACTCTACATCAGATTAAACTCCATATCAGATCAAGTAATGATAAAAATACTATTTAATCAATGATAATTTCATAGTTATTACCTGCGGACGACCAGTTTTGAGAAGTATCAAGCCCAGGGTGTTCCATACACCTGCTTGTCTAATATCTGACTGCATTGACTCCTTCAATTTGGAAAGGATCTCCTCGAGTTCTTCATGTTCAAGCTCTTTATCCAAAACATTATCACCTGAATTCTCCAGGAGAAGACACTGCATATTGATCGATTTTAAATTTGAAACTATACAAATTTATACTAATATTCTCTCTATCATATTAAAAATGAGGCAAAAGAAAAAAAAAAAAAAACAGTTTATACTGCACCTGCGCATGGTGAATTTGAACTAAGGAAAGCAACTCTGGCCGTGCGATCTCTGCCTCACAGCGAAGCAATATCTCTGCTGCCTTCTCATATGCCAAAATTGCCTTTGAAAAGAGAAAAACCGGTTATTGATTGTAATAGGCATACCGTATATTCAAGAAACTATGGAGTCAGATAACCTCCAAACCTTTTGAGGTTGGCCAAGCCTTTGATACATCAGACCAAGAATGAAATGAGCATGAGCATTTTTTGGCATCTTCCTTGCAACATGTACCAAACCCTAGAAAAACATAAAACGGTTGTCAAGTAACAAAGAAAGCATCTGCAGTATGTCAGTTTAAAGAATTTGCAAAGTACCAAGAATATTATAACAAAAAACAAGATATCCATAGTATTACTCAAACCCATTCGCTCGCCCCCTCAACCAAACATACAGCCACGAAATATAAACAGTAGCATAAAAGAGGGGAATTATTCCACATCCCATAGAATCAAGGAAAAGTGAAGACGTGAGTGTATCAGTTCATTTAGAAGTACAACCAAACTCGTAAGGGAGTAATAGAAACAGGAAAAAAGAAAAAGAAGAAGAAGAAGAAGAGGAAGAAGAAGAAAAGAACAAGTCCTGCATCTGAAAAAAAAGCCATGGAATTAGCTCTCCCCCCATCCCAACACTGTTACTGGGTTTGAGATTGCACACTCAATTGACAGCCGTCAACTATAGTATCAAGCCTACAACTACATGAAGTCAAAGAAAGAAGGGAAGGGACAAACAGTTTTGAGGCTGCTGACTTTTTCCTCTCGAGACGAGGGGGGCCCTTGACTAGGCTGATCCCCATCCGCATCAGCTCCGCAGTCGAGTAAAGAGTCCGCCTTACTAATTCTTGAACGGCATTTCTTGTTTAACTTTTTACCTGGTGCTTCAACAGCGTCGCTGTCTTTCGAAATTAAGGCACTTTTCTCTTGGCTGCTTTCATCATTAGTAAGCCTACATCATGTAAATTGTAATGTTCAATCTTCAAATCAACTTCTTCACTCAGAAAACGCAAATTGCATAATCTTTGAAGGATGCAGTGGGTTCATTAGAGCTGTTAACGCAAGGGTTTTCAGGGTTTTGTAAGCAGTTTAACCCTAAGCTTCATCAGGCAAAGCTAAAACCAAATTAAACTGCACTTAACTCGAAAACGTAAAATTTCATTTCCAGAACATGGATAAACTGAAATTGCTTGATGAATTTTCTCTTTTATTTTTCTTCCTATGATTATTATTATTATAAAATAATTACACAAAACATAGGAAGAATCGAAGTGAAGTCAGCAATTAAACGAGGATAAAGAGGGTTGAAGGAGTTGCAAGATAAAAAGTAAGGTGAAAAGAGGGGTAGTAGAACCTGGTAAGGTCGGGGACAGGGAGGAGGAGAGAATCATGATCGTCGGATTCAGGAGGGTTGACGTTAAGGTCAGCCAAAACGACGACTTTGGGTGGCGGAAGAAGCGTCTTGGAGCTCTCTACGCCGCCGCCTCCTCCTACGCCCGTATCCACTTCTGGTTTTATGGAAACTTGGGGCGCTTCCATCATTTCGTGTTCCATTTTAGTTGAAATTTCAAAAGCAACACAGTTTACTACAAATTCTAAATTCAATCAAAAGTAATAGTAAAAAAAAAAAAAAGTAGAAGAAGACTAGAGAGAGCAAAGAAGAACGATTGTTCAGACCCTGACAAGTAAAGGAGAACAACAACGGTGGATGGCAAAAGCCATTAAAGCAGATGGCTACCAACAAAGCGTCAAAGCCTAAGCCTAAGCGTTTTATTTATTAATTGGTTTCGTATAGTTAGGTTTATTTCATTTGGGGACTTCTTTCTGGCAAAAAGTAAAGGGGGGTTAGTAAATGGGCTTTGAGTCAGCTTTAACGGGGTCCAGAGTCAGCCTGCTATAGTCAAGCTTAAGACAATTTCGTCCAATTTGTCTACGGTTATTCCTCTTGTTCAATAGATTCGTTTTAAACTTGATCAGATTTAAGTAAGTTTTTGCTCATGATTATTTATCCGATTCAATAGTTTTATTTTGAGTTAGATCAGATTTTAATAAAATTTTTATAATCCATAGATAATTTAATTTGAACTAGAGTTAGATTTAAGTATTTTAATACTTGATTCAAGTAACTTAAGAGCCTAATTAAATTTTTTATTTTTATTTTATATGGGATATTATAAATATTACGCATACCAACACGATAAAATTTAATAAAGTATCCAAAAATCTCTACTCAAATTCGAGCTTGAACATAAATAATCAGAGTTTGAAATTGGGTACTGGGAATTGAACTTATTTTTACACAGTAAACAAGCCTAATTGAGTGAGTTCAGGCAGTTCGATTTTTATCTCTAATTGAGCTCAAGCTTTAAAAGCAAAACTCGATTGAACTTGAGCCAAACTCTAAACCTCGAATTTAAAATCTAACTCCAATTCAAACTTTTTACATTTTAAACTCAGTTCGACTCAGTTACACTCCTATTTTCTTGCTTTTCTCCGTGCCCCAATCATTAAAAAAACAATTGTGAAAATAAATGTTTAAATTTGTCATTAGTGACATTGTTAAAAGTAGATGTCGTAATATTAGAGATACGATTATATAAATATGACACGTATATAAAATAATAAAAACATGACTCAACAGTAATAAATATCTCAAAATTTATATGATGCGGATTATTAACATATTAAAATTTATAAAAATATAAAATACTCTAAATACGATTATGACATGATAAAATACATGAATATAATATAAATACATAAATTATTAAATCTAAATAGAGAATGACCAATATTCGTTTATAATATGAAAATATGACCAAAAGAAATTTCTCTTTTCCCATTTGTTTTCTCTTTTAAGCATGGAAATGATGAAGGTTTCATTTGACCAAACTTGATGGAAAAAATAAAAAAGAGCAATTTTTATTTGCACAAAATGGTGAGCTTTGGAACTTTACAAGTAGGCACTCCATTTGTTACAACATTTTGGAGACAAACTCTCACACTGCCCATCATTAGAGGGTTACTCTGCTAACTCTCCACCGAAGGTGACGATAGATAAAGATTTAAATTATAATTGTGGATACATCGCGTTTATTATAATTACAAACGTAATATTATCTTAATCAATTACGATAAAATAATAATCGTAATTTAAACCTTGAATGATAGGATAAAGCTAGCTAGCCCAAAAAAATCGACTCACAAGGACACAATTTTCCCTCGTATGAATCAAACAAAATGCAACTTACTACACTATCTTTAACGGTTCTAACTACTGTTTTTTTTATTTTTTCATGGTAGCTCAACATAATCTGAAAGCTTTCAATACATGAGCAGTACCCATTGTTGTTTCCGTTAGCTGCTCATCTCTCTTTCTCTTGGGCAGAGATAGAGATGACATAGCTTTGGCTGATACAACTTTCCTCACAAGTAGCTTCCACTTTGCATCATCACCCAATTTGTGTTGTTGTGCTTTCAATTTGAATTGCCTGTCATATTTACAAAGCAAGCAGTCTTTAATGTTGATGGTAAAAATAAAGAAGCTTGGAAGCTAGAAAACACGGACACATAATACTAGTATGACATGATATGAATATAATGACATAATTTTTTAAAAAAATTTAGGATAGATGTACGGTGAGACACGATAATAAAAAAAATTTTATATACATGTCGGGTCATTTATTGACTATGCTTTAACCATTTCTGATTTTTTTTTAATTTTTTAGACAAGCTTTCGTGTGTCAAACATTTATTCTACCGTATAAAAACTGCATCCAACACATGAACACTCTCCTAGCAGAAGTTTCTGTGCTTCATAATTTATAGTTTTGATATCCATTGTTAAATTGAAAGGGAAGAATAAAGGAAACTGAACTCGAGATTTAACATAATCGATTCATGTAATTACTTTTGAAAATAATTTGAACGTGACAGCCTCTTGTTTACTGTAAAAATTTTCCCATAGCATATCGCAAATAGTAGATTTTATGGATAAAACTATTTTATCTACTCGGTTTACAGAAAACTATACAAACAACAAAGTAATATTTAGAATTTGAAATTTGATCTAAATAATTTATATAACCATTTTTAAAAAATAACAGTTAATTAGTACAAAATTTAAATTTTAATATTTATAATTTTTTTTTTATTTTTAAACTACGACGTCCATAAAAAAGTATTTAACTTCAAAGTCTATGAGACAAGAATCCTGAAAATGCCCATTTGTTATCCTATGCAAATGAATTGTGCCAACCACCAAATAGCAAAATGCCCTTTCCAGGTCTTAGCTTAAAGTCACAGAAAAGGATAGAAGGTCCTGGCCCCTGCCATGGCTGGTGGCCTTTAACAACTGCTGGAGGTTTGCAGGCGGTTCCTTTGCCCCCCATCCGAACTCACAAGACATTGAACCCATAAATGATTTAAAAGACCAAAAACAAACGTAGCAACAACTCTATTCAGGTTCACCAATATCTTATAAAACTATTTTCACATTTTATGTTACTTAAATTCGGGTATAAATGTTTAATATGATTGTTTTTAATAATTGGTGTTGTTTGGCTTTAATCTTTGGTTAGTAGATCAAAAAATTTAATGCTCCATCAATATATGACCAAATAAAGATATTCGTCCAACATTGAAATTCTCAATTTTTTATAATGTTTTTATATATTTCAAATATTATATCAATATTTATATTAAATATGTATTGAATATGAATATTTTAAAAAATAAAAAATTAGACTCCGATAATTCATATGCTTTTGAACATCTTAATCCCAACATCAAATATCATACTAATTAAATGATTAATATAATAAATCACAAATGAAATAATGATCAAATTTACCTGCAAATTGGAACCCTGCAAGAATCAGGCTGATCACAGATCGAGGAGTGGAGTCTAAGGAGCTGCCACATCCGCTTGCACCGACAGCACCCTCCGCCGCTAACCCTTCGCTTACACAAAGCAAAATGCTTGATCAACAACTGGACACCTTGGCACGTCGCGTATTTGTTGCAGGGGCTCCTTTTCCTCAGGGGTTCCACGTCGTACGGCCCCACAGTCGTGCAACCTTCCCTGCATATGTGCTCTAAACACTCGATTCCCTCGCTTAACTGTAAATACAAGCTCTGCTCTTGCCTGTGCCGCCTCGTTCTCTTCTTCCTGTGCCAAATTATATCAATTTTCAGCAACCATTCATAACCCATAATGAAATTATTGTTATTATCAATGTTTAAAAGGGTTTGGATCGAGAGGGTTTGAATTGCAGTCGCTCTGTTTTCGATGTTTGCAGGAAATCAAAATCCTAAAATAATGATCGTAATGTTATGTATATTATATTATGATTTGTGCATTATTTTTATTTTGAATTTACCGATTCGGCTTCGTCGATGAATTGGAGGGTCTCGAGTTCGAGCCAGGGATCATGATCCTGCATGAATTTCCAGCCTTCGGTTTGCCCGACGGCCTTGTTATGGGCAGAGACTAGCTTCATGCACTTGAGGTAAAGGTCGGGTGCGTCGCAAAGCCTGGCGAGCTGGAGAACATCCACCACATTCTCCACCGTCAGCCGCCGGCTCACTCCCTTGGTGCACCTCTGCTTCAGCTGTGGCAACAAGTAAACGTGCGACAACGCTAGCAGGTGAATCCCGTATTTCTCCATTTGCTCTTCCGTGCACCGATCGCAACACCAGGGGCATTTCCGTCAATTTACACTTTGGCCGGCATAAAAACCTTTAATCTAAACTTTAATCGAAAATTTGGCGCCTCTAATTTTGGAGCGACGAATTAAGTAAATTTCATAATAATATTAAATACGATACAATATTATAAAAAAATAATTTAAAAATAAAAAATATATAAATTTATGTTATTAATGTATAAAAATATTTATTTATAATATTTTAAAAAAATAATAAAATATTATATAAATATATTAACCATTAACTATTGACACGTGGCACATTTTTTTTGGGGGGTTCGTGGGGTTCGTGTTAGATATATTAGAAGGGGAAATAGAACGGCAAAGATCATTAAACAGAACAGAGTGGAAATCAAATGCTTAAGCAACCAACATGGAATTATAGACGTATCCAACAAAAGCAGAAACAGCGTCGTAGGGAACGCCGAGAATCGAGATGACTCTCTCAGAGCTCCGGTGTTTAAGTGGCCTCTCGATTTTATTTTCGAGAACCGGCGACACCAATGCCTGATTAAAAAAAAAAAAAGGCAGATCAGAAAAAGAAAAGGAAAATGCTGTAAAAGCGAACAGAGAGTTTTTAGATTCATTACCAAGATGCTGGAGTGAGCGGGGATACGAAGGCCGCCAGAAGTAAGGATCTGGACATCCGGTTCGGGTAATTCAGAGGCGGAGGAAATGGTGGAGATGGCGGCGGAAGAGGTTGAGTTATGATCGTTGTCCTCCATGGAAAGAGGGAAGAAAAAGAGGCATAAACTGTGTTTTTTTTCCACTGGTTATGCGATGTCCAAAGGGGCTGGCTGTCCTGAAATTTATAGACATTCTAAGGGAGAGATACAAAGTTCACGCGACATTGATATCATATCGAGGCTATTTTATATACGAATATAATATAAAAATAATTAAAATATAAATAAATATATTAAAATTTATATAAATATATAATATAATAAAAATATATCAATTAAAACGCAAAGTTAAAAATAGTTTAAAATGCTGAGAAGGGAAGCAACGAACAGTCTGGTATGTCATGTCATGTGTGACAAAAATGTTGGGCTGGTCACCACGCGCTTCCATTTTTTCTTTTCTCACTATTTCTTTGAAAAAAAAATTGGTTAAACTAATAAAAAATTCTTGAATTTATCTCTTTATTCAATTAAATCCTTATTATTTTAAAGAATCCAAATAAATTATTAACATTTAATTAAGATCAAAATAATTCATTAATATTTAATTTATATTTAATAAACACTTAAATTTTAATTTATATTTAAATAAATTTTAAACATATATCAAATTTTAATTTAAAATAAATATTTATTTAGATATAAATTAAATTATGAATTAAAAAGTAGTAGCTTATTTAAAAACAATAAAAATATAAAAACTTAACATAATGGCTACAATCTTTTTTAATATTTTAGCAAATAAAAAAGGGTCAAAGTAATTTGGATTTAATTATGAGTTTGTCAAAAATGGATTCTAAGAGGTTTGGTTGGTCGGGATTTAGTATTTTTATTTTGGTTGTGTAAAGAGTACAATCCAACTAAATTGGATGGTTCTAGTTTAAACTTTTTTAGCTACATGTGAAGTGGTGATGTAAGATATAACATTAGATGGATGGTAATTTGAGGTCATAATTTTTTTATAAGGACATTTATATATTTTTTTATCAAGATTTACATTACTAATAAATGTCTTAAATAGTTAATGAAATTGAGATTTTTTAATTTAAAACCGAATTTATTATAACTTAAACAAGCTTTGAAAATAATATTGAAAAAAAATATTATACTTAAAAAATGAGTTTTGATTTAAAAAAAATTTTAAAAATGAACCAAGCTTTGAATATAATATTTTTTTTGCTTAGGTTCGGTAGCTTTTAATATTAGTAATGTAATTTTTTTCAAAGATTTAATATTTTTTAAAAAGGGTTATTTATTTTTCAAAAGTAATTTATCTTTATATATAAAAATTTAGATGAGCCTATGCTGGTCATATAGTGTTTGAATATATTGATTGAGCTTGAACATAAAATTTTGTTCATATTTCAAGCAAAATTAGGTATGATCAGTTGTAAAGTTTATTGATATCTTTCTTGAACTTAATTTGTAGACTTATTTATGGGTTAAGTCAAGTCGTAACTTTGATTTTTTCTAACCCTTTACCTAAACTGGTTCAAGATGAGTCCAAGTTAGCTCGATGGCTTGTTTTAACTAATTTAAAAATTAAATATGTAAAACATATTTTATTCATAAATATTAATTTGGGTAAGATCGAATCATTTCAAATTTATAAAAATTTTATCTAAAACTTAAGCATACCAAATTAGATAAATAAGTCAGATCATGAATAAATCTATTGACTTAGGTTGGCTAATGAACAATTCTATTTTATACAAACAAAATAAAAATTTTTGTTCTGCTTTTTCCTTTTAATGGTTTTTTTTTATTTTTTGGGTTTAATTCTATAAATAAATATAAAGCGGAAAGATATCCCAACCGGTTGGTGCGACGGATCTTTAAACATGCGCGTGGGGGAAAATACGCCACTATATTGAAAGTTAAATACTGTTCCAGATTTACCCTTGTCCTTTTTAAATATTTTCATTTTTCATTCTTAAATAAATATCTAAATATTAACTGGATGGCCTTTTTGGGCTGACTTGGAAAGTACAAAACGACGACAGGCCGTTTTAAAGAGTCGATTTTGTAAAATAAAACGGCTTTTGGTGAGCTTGAAGGGTTCCAGTTCAGTCTGCCGTGGCACTCGTTCTTATCCACTCAGCTATTTATTAAAAAAAAAAAAAAAAAGCAAACAAAACACTTTTCTAGAATTGCCATGTAGGCGAATTGCCACGTGTCCATGATCCACTTGTCAAGACGTCTGAAAATAGTGTGACAGTAGACAGCCACTCAATAATAACCACGTTTCTGTTAAGGAGTCTGTTGTCGACCAATCAAAATTTGTGCCGGAGCTTTAGTTTGAAAGAAAAGCAAATTATACTGAATCATATTAATATTAAATACAATACAATATAAAATATAAAAAATAATTAAAATATAATATATAAAAATATTTTAAAATTTATATAATATATATTATTAATATATAATATTTACTTTAAATATAAATATACTACATAGAGTACATATATATATATATATATATGAAGATACGGATCGAAGGATTAAGCTACGGTGGGCCGCCGCAGTGGCAGATAACAATGCCTGGAATGGACATGGTTAAACTTATTTTATTAGATAATTTGATTAAAGAATTAATTTGTTTATGGTGGTATTAGATTAATAGGATTATATGATTTTCTTGTCTAATTTTTTTTTTTAAATAAAAAGACATACAGTTGTTTCATGGACCGTTCGTAAAATAAGAAATCTAAGAAAGGGATACTTGGTTGGTTTAGTTGGTTTTTAGTCTTTGACCAAACGTGAAGAGCAATTCGTGATTGAATGATAAAATATTACTGTATTCCAAGTAGGAAGGATTTGATTATTTTTTGTGCGACAAGTTGATGGTTTCGATAAGGTCATTCCCTTTAAAAATGTAGCTTTTAAGCTTATGGGTGAGTAAAAAATATGATGTGTCAAAATACGTATATATTTAATTTTTAAAACATTATATATTATATCTGAGCATATGTCGAATGCTCGAATATGAATATTTAGTTTTTCTTTGAACATGAACATTTAAGTAAAAAAGTTCAAGTGAATTCAAAGTTTAATTTAATTGATTTATGCAATAATCTTTAAAAGCTGATATGTAATAGATATGAGATTCGAATTCCTTTATTATTTTAAATTATAATTTTTTTTTTAAAAAAAAAAGATTTCGGGTAACATATATGTATGGTTCACATGCCTCTTCTTACTCTCATTTAAATATTTAGTCGTGTGGCTTGAAGGAAACCCAAATGCTATAACTGAACAGGTCTTTTAAGGCCAACTTAATTGTCCAGAGGGCTTTTATAGTTTGTTTCTGGAAACTGAGTTTGCACCAAATGTTGGTCAAAAAGGGCCAGGAAATGTTGTGAATACAAACAGCTGCATTTGAAGGGAATCATTAACATCCTTTAGGACATTTTAACCTTCCAATGTAACTTAAGCAGCTGTAAGCGATTTCTTTTGATTAATGTTATCTTTGGTTGATATCTCTTTTATCCTTTCAGCTTACTTTCTTTTTCTGAGCAAGTTGTTTTGAGGAAACAAAATTATCTGGAATTATGAGATGACAAAACCCTGATTTTGCATGAACTGAGTTTAGAACTCCAATCTTCCAAAGGCCTGGCTTTGGTTGGACCATCCTTCCTTTCACAAACTCGGAAGTTTACAGGAAGACTCCTTTCGAACATGTTATTTTAAACTACGCCATTAATTTATCAATTTATCATCCAAAGGCCTAGCCTTGGACCATCCTTTTCTTTCAAAAATTCGAAGTTTACAAAGCAGGCTCCTTTCGAAGATGTTATTTTAAAGTTCAAGGGCCATTAATTTTACCAATTTGGCATACGCAATGCAAGCCGGCGGGTGAGAGCTCAACTTGATTTGTGACGAAGTGAGACAAAGTGATACGAAAGATCAGAAAAGCAACTCTGAAAAAACCCACATACTCAATATTCAGACGGCGTTTTATCTAATAGTTTCTTGAATTATATTTCATTTGGATGGTCTGTGAAAGTCTTCCAGCGACTCTCGTTTTCTGTCATTCCCCATCATTCGTAACAACTCAAAGCTTAGGTTTTCCAATTCTTTCTCAATAGATTGAGCTTAGTGTGCTTCATACTTCATGAAAATTTAAGGATAGTTTAATTGGGTTGAGAGCATGGGTGGCCGGCTCCTCGTTGTTACTAGTAGAGATGGCAAAATGAATCCGAATCTGAAAATCCGTCCAAAAAAATCTGAACTCGAAATGACTCATCTTGAACTCACCCGAACCTGCTCAATTGTCACCTCTAGTTACTAGTCCCTATTTAATACAATTTTAATCATTCGTTTACAAATATTATTTAATACAATTTTAATCACTCATTCACAAATATAATTTTTATGATGATGATCTTATAGCTAGATAATGAAAAAGGAAAAACTAAAGAGATGAAGGGTAAATTTTCATTTGTGTCTTTGAGTTTGTTCTTCGTGTTTTGTTTCGATTCTAGTAAATTAAATCCAACAATTCAAATATCCATGTCACATGCATAAATTTAATTGTATTAAAATTGTGATTCTAGTATTTTACATTTATACTATAAATGTATATATATTATATTGTGTTATTTTATCAAATTTTATATTTTTATATTATATTTATATTATATTTAATGTTGTTAGATCTATATTAAACTGCAAGAGAATTGAACAGCACGCATGCAAATCTTATAAAATGAATGGATTTAGGCCGCATCTTCCTAGCCCGTTGCCATTGTATTGCCACGAAGGGAAGATGTCACATTGGGACAAAGCCCACCTAGTGTCCATCGAGTTTGAGTGGCAAGCTCCAACGAAAGCAAAAGGCTGGCCCAAACATAAACTAGCTTCCCAAGCATATATTTGGATCTTCAACGAGATCCGATAATTCATATATTAATATTATATTAATAATTTTATATAATTATAAAAATTTTGATATATTCATATATTTTATCGTATCATATTTTTATAATATATTTTTTTATCAATAAATTGTGTTGTGATCAAATCCACTTGGTAAATTTTTAGTCCTTTTTTTACTAATGATAATCAAGTATATTTTCAATTACAGAAATCTAATAAATTTTTTTCGTATTTGAATGCATGATTATTTTCTATCTCACTTGTTGAGGGTTTTAAGTGTGTTATCGATTGAAAAGACCAAGACTTAAAACGAAGACTTAAAAAAGTTTTTTTTAATTAATTTCATATTTTTTATACTTGAGGTCACGAAAAATCTTGGTTGTTCACCAGCCGACTGTGGTAACTATTTGCTTGCATCTTTGTACAATCGAATTAGTCAAAAACACTGTCATTCTCTTTGGATGTAGGTGGTGATCCAAAATTTATGGACTTTTTTAGCCTGGTTAAGTGTTAAGCCTTAGCCCTTTGTATTATTAAATCATAAAATGAGATCATAACACGATAACACCAAAACATCGAAATGAAACATAAAATAAATAAATAAAAAATTGGCACTCTAAGAGTACTTTATTGGGAGAGATAGAAAACAAGAATCTAATGATACAACGTTGGTAACATGCGCTATTTTGTAATTCAATCATTAGATGAATGATTTCAGTCAATCAGTTCAAAGATGAAGAAAGAACATAATGTCTTATGCAAGTAACATGATCAGCTCCTGTCAGGTTATAATGGTATCAAACGTATGTTACCAAAATGAAAAAAGAAAAATAAAAAAACACTAGTCCTAGTACTTATAATGGTATCAAACGTATGTTACTAAAATCATTAAATATACAATTTATTACTCCCCTGGACATGCTCATTGGGTGCCCTGTTTCTTTCCACTGTATCCACTGAATACTAATACACCCTATCTTTATTAGATATCATTGAATATTTAAAATTTTTAATTTTAAAAAAATATATATTTAATATTTGTGTTATGTATATATTTAGATATGGTTATAAAATTTGATGATCTAAATATATGATTTTTTTAAAAAAAATTAAATATAATCATATCAAATATACGCTTGTCTAAAGATCAAGTTACTTATTTAGCCTCGTAAGTCCAACTCATGCGATTCGAAGTTTGAGTAAGATTTTTGTGAATTTGGACCAATCCGACTAGGCCCAAATTAATATTTAGATATAAAAATAATATTTTTATTTAAATTTAATTATAAAATATATAAATATTAATATAAAATTTTTTAATAATATAATAAAAGTTGAAACAAACTCTTGGATCAATCTAAAAAAAAATTTTCAAACTAAGATTCAACATATTAATAGATGTAATTAGATACATATTTAAATATGTGTGAAGCACTAACTTCAAACGCGAATAATAATAATAATAATAATAATAATAATAATAAATAGCCTTATTATGTTGCGTATATCACATGGAAGAGAATTGTTTTCCTCTTATTCTAGAAAGGCTGTTTTACACATGTTCAAAAGACATTCTTCATAAATAGGCAGCGTCGCTCAGGCCTTGATCCTCGCCGTGATCTCGCTTAGACGACTGCCTTGGTAGGGTCAACCCCTGCGGCAAGCTGCCAGATTGAAGAAAAGGCTGGCGATAGAGCAAAAACGTAAATTGCTATCGTGGAGTCTCGATACACTTATTCGAATCTTTGAAAATCTGTCACAAATCACACAGTTTGGTGGCCGTTGATAATGGGAAATTTGATGGTCCATAAAGCTCAAAAACGAAGTGTCATCTTTTTGAGAAGGCTAATAGTCGCCTTCCAATTAGAGACTCTCTCCCCCACCTCCCCCCAACGCACTAATTGTCTCCCACATGGTCGGGTCCATAACTTCTGCATCATCAAAATAATATATTAATTAACACCAAGCCTAATCATCTGCTGAATTAATGACGGAATATGATATACTTGAGAAAATATTTACGGTGTTATTAGATATTGATTAAGTTATTAAGATGATATTTTTTAAAAAGAAAGTGTAATTGAAACATCAATTTTTTATAAATTTAGTTAAAGTAATATATTAAATTTAAAATATTTTCTTAAAATAATAAATAAATGATTTTTAATCAGTACATAGAAATCATATATTTATCCAAATTAATAACAAATCCAACTTGGGAGGATTTTCTTCCACTGAATCTGTTAACCAATTCTGATTTTTCAACCTGACCAATGATATAACATTCCTCCGAAAACTTGGATAAGCACATGCCATGTTTGCCATCAAAATAGTGACATTAAATAGTAACCATAACGTGATGTTATTATATTATTGTGAATGAAATTTTGAGACTTTTGTTTTTATCACTTTGATATATTCACCACATTCATGGTATAAATGATTTATAATTTGTATGTATGATTGTAATTTAAATAAATTTACAATTGTAATTTAAATATGTGTTTATCAACTAAATAGAAGTTAACCCAAATCTAAACAGTTGTTAAGCAGTACTTCTCATAGAATAGATGGTCCTGGTTTTGGCTAGAAAGGTCTTGTCTATATGCAACATGTTGTTGTCTATATTTAGCACAAAAAAAGAACTTGTAGCCCTTATTTCATAATTTATCTTTTGTACTTGAGCCAGTAACAAAACCAAGGGGCATTGGTGCCCCACCCCCCCGGCTGTGGGGAAGGCAATTACAATCCCACGTTCTTGTTTGAGAACCACTCAGTCCAATATTTTATGCCATGCAATGACATATAGAAAGCAAAAGAGACTCTTCTAAGTTCTAACCCCATCGGAAAGGGGGTCCATTTCTTTGAGGTTTTAAAAAGCAGGGAGGGTCCAGTTTTTGCAGCTGGCAGATGTTCACTACTTCAGATGCGACCACTGGCCAACCAGTCGAGAATCTGAAGTCTGATTTGGAGGGACGCAGCAAATGTACCCTAGAGCCCGAAGTCTGATTTGGAGGGACGCAGCAAATGGACCCTAGAGCCCTTCAAAACTGGAGCACCGGAGTATACATATATGCCTATATATATACACACATTAGTATAAAGGAGATTGCTTGAAGATAAGGGAAAGGTTTCTAAAACCTATTAGATATCAATTCTCAATAATTATATGAACCAACTGAACTAAACTTTGGGTTCTGGAGCATATGTACATACATATTACAATATCTATTATGATTAGGAGAGGATAATCCATTATAACCTTTCATGTTGCATGTGCGAGAACTAGGGTATGATGCTGCCCGAGACTTGGGGAGTCTTTGGTGCTCCTTAATAAGGATACGTGTTGAATATGGAAGCTCGCAACTTTGTCAAACATCTGGTTATTTATAGCTAATTTCAATGGCAGCTTGGTCTGGGGGGCAGACCATTCCATCAAACGCTGTTCCCATGAATAGCTTTTTTTTTTTTAGTCCATTGCCTTGGTAAAAGAGCATGTTTTACATGGTCAACAAAGGACTAATTAAGCAATTATCTTGGAGTTGAATGGTGTGGACTTATTTGGATGGAATGGGCATCTTTTGAGCGGGATTCCATGTTTGAAAATAATTGTTTACTTTGTAGAGAACCAATTATAAGTTAGTGCTGTTCTGGAGCCAATTTAACTAAAGTTTTATATGGTGTTTGGTGAGCTTTCTTTCTCACTTAAATCATTTCAATTTGAATTCAAAAATAGTTGGAATTGAAGCTTTTAATCTGCCTACACTTTCAATTCTTTGTTTATAGTCTTTCATGGCGCCTCATTTTGTTATATATATTGAAATTTGAATTTAAACGTGTTTGAATATTATGTTGAATCAATTTGAATTAAACTCAAATTTAAGAAGAGATTTTAACTCTAAATAAATGAAGATAACTTAGAATTTAGTATACATATCAACACATCTACACTTGCATTTTCTAAGTCCATCAAGATTCTAAAAAAGAATCTCAAGATGTTCTAAGAGTAACAGGCTGAGGTTGTAATCATCTCAGATTCACAGTTCAATAAACAAACAAAGCCAAGTAATAAATTAATTCTTTAGTTGGAGACTTTTCTTCCAACTAAAATTTAATTGCATTGTAATTAACGAAGTGTCGTGTTTCGATGATCATATATGTCACCATCGATCATCAGCAACGAGAGCCTTTCTTGCAATTAAGTGCACCGGCAGTAGTCGTTATCGTAGAGACAAGTGAAGATGGCCTGGCCCCCAAGCTCGAAGCCTTGGCATAGCTCGAGGAAGCACCAGCACCCGAAGGCGTGAAAAATGCACCGTTGACCATCAGGTCGCCTTCGGACCTCCAGTTCCAGCTCTTCCATTCACTCTCGGGTGCATCTTCATGCTTGGTCACCTGCATGAAAATAGACAAATTATTACTCTAACCCATCATCAAATTCTTCTCCTTAAAGAAATTGAAACTTTCAAGTTTTTGAGTGTTAAACAAATGGGGTTCTTACCTCTTTGCTGAATCTGTCATTAGGTGCAGTAAATCTGTTCCCTTGGCTGTTAATGGTAGGGTTTGCACTTCCTCCAATGGCATACATTTCCCAATGGGTGTAGTCGTTGTTCACCACGTGGAAATACCCATGTCTACATCTGTAAATGAGTTTAAAAGAAAAAGGGGAGTTGTTTTAGCTTTTTAAATCATGACCCACATAGCCAATTTCAATATGAAATGTGTACTATAAAATCATGTTCGACAGTGGGTTTTTTACCCTAGAAATGTTATTAAAGTGAAAAAAAAAAAAAAAGATGAACAGGCGAAATTAGTGCAAATATACTACCTTACATGGAAGAGAGATAGCATCTAAAGGAAAAAATTATCTAGATATTAGAATTTGAATCTCATATTTACTTCTTAATTTTAATTATATTAATCAATTACATTTAATATTAAATTCAGAGATTTAGAGGTTGCAAGTTAAGGATAGAAAAAGTGTTGTTGATATTAGAATTTGAATCCATACTTTTTAGATATTTTTTTAGGATAATTATATAAATTAATTGAGATAAATTACGGGTTCAAGAGTGATTTTTTTTTAAATAAACCTTTAATTAGTTACCTTGGCATTCTTTGGACAAGGCCTTCTCCAAAGTGATTAAAGGCTATGGTGACTTGCATGTTTTTGTCTTGAGTATAGGAATCACTGTGCCCCAATAGCATGACTTTATCATGATGAGTCATGTAGTTGTTTGAGATGGTGATTGCCGAGGACCCATGAATGGCATCAATCAGCCCGTCATTGCAGTTCGACAAAGAGTTATGATCCACCCAAATATGGTTACCACCGAAGATGGACACACCATCACCGTCTGATATGGTCCTCCAGCCGTAGTGCCGTGGAGAGTCCCTCACCATAGCGTTCCCTCCTTGCTTACAGTCATGAATGTTTAGTCCATGGATGATAATGTTGGTCACGTACTGAATCGTAATGCATGGACCCCCGGCAATGTGAACGCTGGCGCCCCTGCCGTCAATGGTCTTGAAAGAGTTCATGATCAGCTCTTCCTTCAATTTAATGGTCATGTCACGGGCGAAAATGATCCACAATGGCTCATCTTGGATCACAGCATGTCTCAAAGTCCCTGGCTTAGGGTTCACTGGATCCTCATCACTAGAGTCAGTGACGACATAAATCTTACCATCTCTTCCACCAATGGCATTCTTGCCAAACCCAATTGCACAGTCAGCTAGCCTCTGTCGGTTCTTCTCCCAGTTCTGGTCACATCGCCAGCAGTCGTCAATGGGGTTGCCGGTGCCACATGAAAGATATCCAAGTTTCCTCCTAGACGCATTGATGGCCCTGCCCCAAAAGCAAAAAAATGTTGCATATTTCAAAACATTCAGTGAACATCGACGTAAAAAGAGTCGAAGCTATAAAATAACGGGTCATTATTTACCTGTGCACATCTTGAACTACAAGTTCTGGGTCCTGAACTGGGGAAGACAAAATGAGAGTTGGGATTAGAAGAGAAGTCAAAAGAAAGAGAAGGGAAAGTGAAGGGATTGCCATTTTCTTTTCTTCTTGTATTGTTTGGATGGAGGGGAAAGGGGGTTTGAGCTTGAGGGGAAAGGAAAGAAGAGATGGGGGGTATTTATAAAGGGATTAAAAGCTTTGTCAATGGCGTGATTAAACTAAACATGGTAGGGTCGTCTATGCCTTCGTGATTTCAGGGTTTTATGGGATTCCAGTTGGGTAGTTTCGGCCGTTAAGCAAGGCCATCAAAAAAGCTGCGCCCCAAACAGTAAAAGAAACAAAACAAACAAAACAAAAACTAGAAGAAAAGAAAAGTTACTCTACAAAGTCCTATTGCTAAATTCACTTCACCCTTTTGTTTTTGGCGTTTTCCCTCTGGATTCCAGGTTGTCCACCTTAGCCAAAATATGGACACAAATACGACATCAACATAATATGATAAAAAATTAATATAAATATAATATTAACATATAAATATATTAAAATTTATATTATATAAATTATTAATATATCAAAATATATTAATTTTTATATTTAATTTGATGGAGGGATTTCACTTTATAAGTTAGTTCAAATTCAAAATTTAATTCAATTAATTTATATATTATTTTTATAAAATAACTTTAACATCGATAATTTTTTTCTATTCCAAACTGTGACTTTGTTGCTCCATTGGTTGATTTGTTTAGAAGTAGGCCAACAAATTTAATGGATTTTATGGGGCCCCCTTCGCAATTTTGCTTGATTTGTTAGCCAAAGTGCGATGAAAATACTGCTTATGTCTTTGTATGCTTTTTTCGTTATTATATTGACATTATAACGTACAAAAGTTCATATGAAAACCCACATAAAATATATGGAAGTTATAAATTTATGAAAATTCAGCTAATGCCATTAAATAGTAATATTTGATAGGTTTTGGAATACCAGCTAGCATAATGCCAAAACGAATAGTATAAGTGAGTATTCGATCGATTCGATTTTAAAATTTTAAAAATTAAAAAAATTGATTGAACTTGAAAAACCGATTGAATTGGTATAAGTAATTACTTTATTTTGACTGATTATGTTAGATTGGATTTTGTTTTGAGTTTGGGAATGGTTGATATAAATAAAAATATATATTTTATTTATTTTTTGATTAGGTATAAATTTATTTGACCGGTTTAATTTAAAAAAATTAAAAATTATAAATCGATTAAATAAACTTATTAAACCAATCTGCCTGATCAAATTTATCAAAACCGATAAAATTGAATAGAATGAACCAAAAAAAATCGGTATAGTCGATTCATCCAATTAGCTCTCATCTCCAAATAATAAGAATGATAATGAATAATAAAAATTATATATTCGAAACTATTCGATCTAATATTTATAAATTTAAAAATTTTTTAAATTCTAGTTTAAACTTTGAACCAGCCTTTTTTGCATTTTGGTGTCAATTTCCAACAATAAATAATAATAATAATAATAACAACAACGACGACGACAACAACAACAACAACAACAACAACAACAATAATAATAATGTAATTAACTATAAAATTGCACTAGTCACTTTCCATAACGGTTGGAAAAATCAGATTGAACTGGTTAATCAAACGAGTTAAATCGAGAATTATTAGCTAGTCCGATTTGATATATGTTATAAAATGAAAAGTTTAGAGAACCAATGAAAAACTATTTAAACTGTTAAAAAATAAAAAAAATCATAAAACAAAATTTTTACTTATTTTTAATATTTTATTTTTTAAAAATTATTTTCTTTAATGAGATTTAAATTTTTAAATTATTAAATCTTTATTGAAATTTATATCATTTAATTAAATATATATTATTTTAATATTTATTATATTTAATATTTAAAAAAAAATTTAATTAAAAAATTTGATTCAATCGATCTGATGATTTAAATATCTCATTAATTGAATTTTTTATTCAATTTTTTAGGCATTGCTGTCGACTTCCTTCAAAGCAAAGCAGGCTTAAGCAATATCCAAAACTATTTAATTTTGCTTTCTCTTTCATTCTTTTTTTCTAAAAAAGTTTAATTGAGAATAAATTAAATTAAAATGTGACAGCAGCACATGCTTTCTAGCTATAATTCAAACATAATTGAACGTTGTAGGCCCCGAATATATATATATATATATATATATATATATATATATTACTATTTTCTATTTTATTTTGGCCGCAAGGTTCGCCGAGATTTTATATTACGAAATAAAAATTACGGAGATATATGCTGATGTGGCATATTTAAAATCAATTAAAAATTGCTTAGGCAACACGTGGCTCACGTTGACGGGTGTAGCATCCATTCGTTTTGCTTAGTTCGATAGCCTTTATTGAAAGCTACATTGACTCTTAACCTCTCTCCTATGATTCTCTTGTCGTTTGCCGGCTAATCATAACCGTTGATCGTGGATTTGGAGGGTGATAACAGCCGTTGATCTAGGAATATTGGTGGGGTATTGAAGCACTTTTAGAAAAGAAAATACTACGAGGACAAAGCATGGATGTCTTTGCTAAGCAGATAAAGTTAGATGTAATAATAGTTAACTAGACTAAAAATAATTAAAATTTAATATAAAATATAATAAAATAATATAAATATAATTTAAATATTTGAATAAAATTAAAAAAATAAATTATTAATATTTAAAAATTTTTAAAATATAAAATATTTTAAATATGATAATATTTACTGATATTTTTTAAGTTTGAGTTCCTATAAAAGAAAAAAACAAGGCTAGAGGGCATAGAGGTAAGTCTTTGGGGCATGCGCTTATAAATGGGGAGAAGAAAGGATAGCAAAAGAGATTAGGGTAAAAAGAGTGTGTATTATTAATTTAGCTTGAAGATAGCCATTTGCACTTGCTCGGGTGACCTATCATGTGTCGCTTTTCGGTTTTTGATATGTGGTTGTAATAAAGAGCATGAACAACTTCATTTCAGAAGTTAGAAAAACTACATGAATTTCAATGTATTAAATCGTATGTTCTTAAATATTTAAAATTTGATTATATATTTTTAAAAAATATAATATAATATAATATAATATAAATATATGAATTATTATATTCGATTAGGGTCTGGAATCAAAGAAAAGATTAAAAAGGCATGGCCATGTCATTAGGTGGCCCTTTTGAAGAGATCATTGGTCCATACTTTTATTTCCATTTTTTGTTTTGATGGCAGGCTTGGGATAGCGAGTGAAATAATGGGGCAACTTCCCTAATCCACTTTACACGTAGTGCGTAAGTCCAATTGCCATGTCGCATGCTCTCTTAGCCAATAGTTTTTTGCTCCTTTGCACATGCATGGTATCATGTTATTTCACAATCAAATCCAACCTTTCTTTTTTTTATTTTTCTTTTTATTTTTTTTACAGTTCTATTCGTTTTTCCATGTCATCATTTCCTATTTTGCTGCTTAAATCGTGCAAATCAATTTTTATTGGATTTAAATGTCAAACTATAAAATAGTTTAGGATTAAAATTTAATCATATCAAAACGTTGGGTTATCAATACAATTTGGTAAAGTTAATACGTACAAATCGAGTATCGGACAAAGTTTTTTTCAAGATTAATATTATTTATTAATAAAAATATTTTTTATTTAAATTTAATCATAAATATTTTAATTTTTTTACATAATGAAATGGATCATTTAGTTTATCCGAACCAAACTTAGGTAAAAAAATTAAAATAAAAAAACCAAGATCACAAACTAATTTGCCCACAAACTAATCTAGATTAAGATATAGTTAATATTTTAGCACAGAAAATTGATAATAGACTTGACATAAATTGAAATGGATGAAATAGGCCTAGTACGAATTAGACTTTCATAAAATATTAACAGTTTTTATAATTAAATATAATTAATATTCTAGGTACTGAAAATTAATAGTCACGTTTTTAGGTAATACTATGTAATTAACATAGTTCAAATGAAACTAATTAAGTTCGAATGTGATCTAGACATAATATTAACAATTTTTATAATTATATACAGTTAATATTTTAGGCACCGGAAATTAACAGTCAAGTTTTTAGTGTTATATATATATATATATATATATATATATAGTATATAATAAAGACGACATGCTTTGGTCGAATTTTGAACACATTTTTTGGAAATGCGACCCACAAATGAGAGGTAATTTGATAGCTACACTTCATCCAACTATGAAGGATTTAAAATTTTCCTTTCAAAAAGTGTTGGGAACTCTTCTTCTTCTTCTTCAATCCACCTCAAAGTCTGCAACAAGCATTAGTAACAAATGAAAAGTTGCTAAGATGAATCTTAAAATAATGCATCATTTGTGAGTTCCATCAAGAAACACCTTATCATTATACAAGTATATCGTTTGATGCTTGGACTACATTAGATTTAAAACTAGCTTAGATGGATTTTTTTATTTTTATATAAGAGATTATAGTTTAAGAATAAAAAAAAGACGTTAATGATGATATTTTAATTTCGAACCTGCTGGATAACATATTTTAAAAATGATTATATAAATCGACTCGAGTTAATTTATGGATTTAACAAGCTTAAATGTTAAATATTAGTAAACAACTGCAAAAAACTATAGTCAATCTGTTACATATTACTTGCAAAGTAATCAATAATCATAAACATTTTAAAGAAGAATATTACATAAATTAATGTACTTATATATGTACCCTTTTTACTTTTATAGTAAAAATCGAAGGGAAGTGAAAGTACTATAGTTTAAGATATAGTAGTAGCAATTAGTTAATATCCATCTAATATAATTGCATTTGAAAGGTGTAATGTATTTGTCAAATGTTTCTATCATTGTATGTGTGTGCTTCTTTATGTTTTCTTTGGTCGTTTCAAACATCCAACATGCATGTAAATACATAATAATTATATTATCGGGATTCAAATAAGTGTTAGATATATGTATGTTTAATTTCTTAAAGTGTTTATTATATATTTTTAGAATATCATTATTTTTTTAGTATAAAAAAAGTTTCGAAAAATAATAAGAGATGTTGTAAATATTGTTATTCAAATTTTAAATGGATCGAATATTATTTCTTAAGAATGACTATATAAATAAACTAAGTTAAATTTTAAATTTAAAAAATTATATTCTAATACTTACATTCAATTATATATTAAAAACATATTTTAAATGTAGATACTTTATAAAAGTAAAAAATCTAAATAACGATGAAAGTAAGATTAGAGACAAAGCAATGAGATGAAGGATTGTCGGTGAGGAGGGTGGAAGGATGTCCCTACATCTCCACCATTTATCAAGACTGATGGCTGATGATGGTTCAACGAACATCATTAATTGGATGCTGGCCAAGGGCTTTCATATCTTAGCCACATGAGAGCCACGCCAACTCCGCACCAAATCAATTCTTAACCACATGACAAACTTTGGAGTAGCGGCGGCCACCACCATGCGCTACAATAGTTAACGTGATGTAAATATAATATAAAAATATAATATAATATGATAAAAATAATAATAATAAATAATATAAATATTTTAAAATTTATATAATATAAATATAAAATATTTAATTTTAATTATATTAAGATAAAATATATAAATATGACATAAAATAAAAATTATTAAATCTAACTCATTAAATTGAATTATTTTAAATTAAATTATTTTAGATTTTAAATTACTTTATATTTGTATTTTTTGAATTTAACTCTTTAGAGTATTCGGATTTGAATTATCGAAATTAGATAATTTCAAATCCAAATTATTATGTTTTAATAAAATATGTTTATCATTCTTTTTTCCAAATCGTTGGGATTTGTATTATTACTTTTGTAAAAAAGCGTTGTATGATTGTATAAATTCATGAGAGAGATAAACTTAAATGATAAAAGAATTTTCCTTTAATTCATTTCTTGAGGATACTCTTTTTAGGCTTAGTTAAATTATTATTTATAAAAAGATTTATATTAAATATAATATTTAACAAATAATTTAATATAGATTATTACGTTTAAAAATTATAATTATATGACGGCTTCTAATTACTATTTAATACATAAAAAATTTTAATTAATTTAAATTTGATTATAAAATCATTATTTAATATTTAATATTCTTAAAATAATAAAATGAACTTTTTAAATTTGCAAATTGAATTAAACTTTAATTAAGCAAAATTTTTTGTTATTCGAATCTAACTCGACTTACTATAGCTATACTCATAATTCATAGTGGGTTCAAATGATAAAGATGGAAAACTATATATTGCCTTATCAACTTGCTTGCGCAAAAGAAAAGCTTAAATCTCATGCATGCTTATACATTGCCTATCATTTCACTCCTTTGTTCAAAATCTTATGTTATAATATTTCAGTGTTGGATCCACCAACAAGACTATGGTTTAATTAGTATAAATAAATTATCGGCGTTATATAACTATACATTGATCATGAATTGAATCGGATCGAATTAAATTAAATTGGATCAAATTTAAATATTACAAAATTTATTTATATAAAATTCAATCCGTTTAGTTGGATTTAAAAAATATATTATTTATTGTATTAAAAAATTATTTATATATTTTGATAATTAAATTTAAATAAATTTTTTATCGATTAATGAATTGAACTAAGCAATATAAATTTAAAGTATTTTATTTCAAGCTCAATCCTTGAATAAGTTTAATATATTAATTATGATTTTAAAGTAATGAGACAGAAAAAAATGAGAGGTCATATAATATCACTGGTAGCCATGTGCCCTGGTTGTAGTGTCACACACGTTAGCCTTTTTTCCCTTTGCAAAATGGTCCTCAATTTGTAGCAATCATCCTATTGCCCTTTTTTTAACTAAGAAAAAATGATGGTAATTTTCCTTTCTTTTAGTCAATTGTGTTGGACATATGTCTCTATTCATAGGTAAAAAGTCAATACTTTAACCATGATTTCATGATGCAATCATCTTTCTCCATTTGTTTATAAGTACTTTGGAAATAATTAGTCAAATAATTAATTAAAAAATAATTATCTAATACATCAATAGTAGAATAAAAAAATTAACAACTAGGGCTAGTAGGTAACACGTGTTTTGTAGAATATATTTAAAAATATAAATTATAAATAAATGGAATATGTGTAATCCCACTTTCACTTGTGAAGTTTTTCATTTCACTATTGATGTACGGAATAATTATTCTTAAAGTTATGATTAGCCTGAGTTTTTTTATTTTTTTGGTATCTAGAAGATCATAATATAAAAATAGAAAAAGGTTGTAAACACCGAGTTTTGAACTTTAAGCTTTTTGAATATCACTTTTTTAAAAATAACTATATGAACTAATTGAATTAAGTTTCAAATTCTTTAGTTGAGTTTGTTATATAGGAAATTAATTATGTTTAAGATTATCCAATCTAATGTTATTTTGAATTCTTAAGCCTAACATGTCAATTTGATATATTTAATATGAAATAAATTTTACATGCTAATGCAAATTTTAATTAGTATATTATCTGTAATTTGCTTATTTATACAATCTGTATCCCTGTGTTCAATACTTTACTTTTTTAAAAATAAGCATATTGTGGAAAAATTTTTGAGCAGATAAAAACAATCATTGTTATTTATTATAGACTTTTTAATTATTATAAGATTTATCTAATTTATAAGTAAGAAGTTTAATTTTATTAAAATACTTTCATTAGGTGAATTTATTTATGGATTATTATTAGGTATATTGGTAATAAGTTTTTTAACCATACGGGGGTTAAAACTATTAGAAGTCCTTATTGTATATTAAAAAAATAAAAAATAAAGTAACACTCTTTATGAGATTGGTTTTTGATATATTAACAGTGTAATTTTTTTTAACCCTACAAGCATAGTTAAAACAATATTACATGCTTTATTTATTTATTTTTTTAAATATATATATATATATATATATCTAAGGTGTACACCTATTTATGGGTTAGATCGTGACTCGCAAAAAAATTAAAATTTAAGCTTAGGCCTAAATTTAATTTCGTCCAACCCAATGGACCCAATCACTGTTTTAAATATATTAAAATATTTTAAAAATTATTTTATATAAATATTTATATATTTTTATAATTAAATTTAAATAAAAATATTATTTTAATCAATAAAAAGTAATTCGAATTAAATCAGATAATAAAAATCAATACTTAAACTCGACTTAAGTCAAGCCAAGTGAATGACTCGACCATTAAATGGATCTTAGAAGGGATATGTATCATTTGCTAACTTTGTTTTTTAAGTCTAAAAGTTTACTAATGTAAATGCTGCAATTTTTCTTTCCGAATTCGTTTTTGATACACTTGATCAAATAAAATTTGACATTTTTCTAGGAACAGCAAAAGTGGTATTTGTACTGTGCTTTTTATGGGCTTTATCCCATTTCAACACATACTTTTGCCTGAGATTGCATTTCAATGGGCTCGACAGAATTTTCTTTCCCTAGCAAGGACCCTGCAAACAAGAAATCCATAATCCCTCAAGTTTGTTATGGCAAACAAAATTCTAGTACTTTGCTTTTTTTTTTTTTTTTAACAAAAAAAAGGTTATGGTTTTAAGACAGAAGAATATTTCGATTGAATTTCGAATTTAATAAAAATTTATTATAAAAACCTTAGCGAAAGATCATTCATTTAGATATTATACTTTGTACAATAATAAAGCTCATAACGGAAAATACCAACTTGGGTACTTAAGAGTCCCTCACTCCATGGTAATCATATCCCTAGATGCCTTACTAAATTCTAAAATGAGGGTAGATGTATTTTTTAAAGTAAAATTTTTTCATAGTCGGATCGACTCAGATTAAGCTTGTTAATTAAAAAATTTTTTTTACACAAAGTTTGATCTTACTCGTTAGGTTTGAAAAATCTTTTTCATTATTTAAAATATTATTTTTGTATTTAAATATAAATAAAAAATAATTTTTAATTACTAATGGTAATTTAGAGGTAAAAGTCCATTGCCAGTTTTTGTATTATAATCAAATAAGCATTTTAATCCATGTAATATTAAATTTAATATTTTAATCATTGTACTTTTAAAATTGAAATAAATAAAAAATGATTAATGATGTTATAAAATCGTTTGAATACCGATAAAATATTAACATATCATATGATGTAAAATTTTAAATTTAAAACAGAAAAATGACCCAAAGCCGACCTTAGATCTAAATCTATTTTTGTATAAAATTTAAAATTTCACATCAAATGATATATTAACATTTTATCAGATAGCTTTTTTAACATTGTTAATCATTTTTTATTTACTGTAATTTAAAAATACATAAATAAAAATATTAAATATAATAGTATAAATATCTAAATGCCTTTTTTTGTTATAATACGAAACTCTCAGTGAACTTTTAGTGTAATTTAGGCTGGGCCATGCTGATTCAAATTTAATAAAACATATTCCAAATCTGAACCGATCGACTGTGAAGGCATTAACTTCGACCATTGTTGTGGTTATCAAACTTCATTATTTCTATTCAAATTAAATGGCCAGTTGTCCACCAAAGGAAATTGTTACTTTCAAGCTACTGTTAAGTAAATATAAACATGTAAAACATCTTCAGAAATGGGTTATTATGTCAAAAAGGCCTCAATCAAGAAAAGATTGTACAACACACTTGGAATAAATCTTACAAATGCTTCTAATTCTTTAGTTTTCAACCAACAAATATAATGATGAAAATTAATTATCCTTCGAAAATGAGACTAAACTTTATATGAAAATTGTGCTGCAAATTATGTTATCTGAAAATGTGTTATAAGTCTAATGTGAGTATATTCAATTTTCTTTAGTTTCTTCGTATGTGTTGAATGCAGATATTGAATACAATAATATAAAAAATGAGACATTCGAATAAAATAAGAATGCAAATCCAGAAAACTTTTAATTTCTCTCATGCTCTAACATGGAAATAATTGGGACGAATTGATTTAGATCTATGTCAAAAATAGATATTTTTTTCGATATAAATATACTCTATTTAATTTTTTTATATATTTAAAAAATCATAACTTATTTTCATATTTAAATGTATATATCAACATATATGTTCATCACGTATGCTTTAAGTAAAATGGTAGAAAAATCAAATAACATAGATGGAATATACAAGAAAAGCAATGGTTTTTAAGGCAAATAAAGTTGTAAAGCATCGCCAATGGGGTCTCGAAATAGATTTGCTTGCAAATATTCAATTCAATGCCATTTCTCAAGAGCTCAAATCGAACTCATTTTCCTTTTCCTCTCATTCCCAATTTCAAAGCAAGAATTTTTTTGCTTAAGTTTCGGCTATATCCAAAGCAGTTACAAATGGCTTTTATTAATTTTCCCAACCAGCGAAAACGTCGTGGCTCACAGGCTACTATAGACGTAACCATATCTCTCCATTGTCACCTTCCCTTTCTTTCCCATCTTTCCCTCTCGTGTTTATGTCTTCGTGTGTTAACGTGTTTGGCATGTAAACATTATCCTCCTTAAAATCTTAGTATCGAGAGAGTTATAGGTACTATGATTTGAATTTCAAAACTGTTATTTTTAAGTAGGGTTGGTGATTTTATCTAAACATTTCGGATTCTGACTTGACCCGACCTATGGAGTGATTTTTTTGTTTCAACAATCATCAGGCAGGTCAAGTTGGTTTTTTCTATTGAAAGTTTTGACGTTGAGTCAATCTAACGCTGTAATATATCATTTTTCCAATTTTATAACTATTTTAGCATATTTTAATTAGGGTTCATTAATTTTTACTAAACTTTGCCACATGTATTTGTTTTAGGCAGTGGACTTTTGGAAGCGGTAAGTTTCAAGGCGGGGCAATTTGGGATCAAGGACATTTCTTCATTTCAGGGTTCAGTGCTAGAACTCAAGTTCGTGTTTAGGGTAAATACCGATTGAAGATATTTTAAGGTCAGGTAAGAGACAGGGTGGGCAAAAATCTACCCCACCCCAACCAATTGCTATCTTTACTTTTAAAGGTGATTGCATGAATCAATTAAATTAACTTTCTGATTCATCTTAAAATCTTAATGCCCTCGAGTTTCACTATGTTAACACCAAGGTGATTAATCAGAAATTAATTTTTCCCTTGCTTTTGACTCATTTTAAGGACTTTGCTTTTGCTTTTGTTGGCAAATCTGTTTCTAAACTTAAGGCATTCTTGCTCTTCCATTATTCTCAAAAACCTAATCTCCATGTCTTTCTTCCCCTCCATTATCAGCTCAGAGGATTGATGCCCATAAGGAACCTCTATCTTCTTCATTAAATATCTTTTTTGTTTTGTTATAGTTTCATCTCTATCTTCAATTCAATCGTTTTTTTTTCTCTTCCTCTATTCTATATAAACTCGTTGTCAAGGTCTTCAAAATTCCCATAATACATTCGGTGTCAAAAATGAGGGTTAACATCGTGTTTCTGGTTGTGCTCTTAGTGGTTCTGGTGCTCAGAATAGCCGAGAGTTTCAACTTCCAGGAGAAGGATTTGGCATCGGAGGAGAGCCTGTGGGATTTGTACGAGAGGTGGAGAAGCCACCACATGGCTTCCAGGAGCCTCGATGAGAAGCACAAGCGTTTCAATGTGTTCAAGCAAAACGTCATGCATGTTCACGACATTAACAACAAGGACAAGCCTTACAAGTTGAAGCTCAACAAGTTTGCAGACATGACGAATCATGAATTTCGAAATGCTTATGCCGGTTCCAAGATCAATCATCATCGAATGTTCCAACCAACATCGCGTGGGACTACAAGCTTCATGTACGAGAATGTTGACAATGTCCCACCCTCCACTGATTGGAGGAAGAAAGGTGCTGTCACCGCTGTTAAGGATCAAGGCAAATGTGGTAAACGATATATTTTACTGTTTCTGCATCTTTCTTTTAATTGCCATCCATTTATCCAACATCAACCAAGGCTCAACTATTACTCATATGTTTCAATCTACAACCTGCGTCCAATACTCATATTAACCTCTTATTACATGATAAAATTTGAAAAAAAAAATTAAACATATCCGTATCTAACACACTCGAATACGAATATCGTATTCTTAGTTACTTGTGGTTTAATTGTTAATAGGTAGCTGCTGGGCATTTTCAACTGTTGCGGCAGTTGAAGGGATTAATCAAATCAAGACGAATAAGTTAGTTTCCCTATCTGAGCAAGAGTTGGTAGACTGTGATACTGAACAAAATCAAGGGTGCAATGGAGGGTTAATGGACAATGCATTTGATTTCATCAAGAATAAAGGTGGGCTAACTACAGAGGATAATTACCCTTATGCAGCTGAAGATGGAACTTGTTATGTTTCAAAGGTGCAAAATATGATGAGATAAATTTAATTTTTTGTTTGAACTAAATCTAGACTAGATTCAATAAAGCCTTGCTTGATTGAATTCCACGACAATCAATCCGGTGTTTATGCAGGAGAATTCTCCGGCAGTGTCTATCGATGGGCATGAAAACGTGCCGGCTAAGGATGAGGATGCTCTGCTTAAAGCAGTTGCAAATCAGCCAGTTTCAGTGGCCATAGATGCTGGGGGTAGAGATTTGCAGTTCTACTCAGAGGTAAAACTTTCAAACTGATCTGATATGGTAAAAAAAAAAAATTGTCTATTGCTAATTACTTCGTAAAGTTAGCTGACATAGAGCTATACTCTCATGCTAGGGTGTGAATGTCGGACTCGAGTATGTTCAATTTTTTCCATGATTTCTATGAATTTGAAGTATCCTTAGAAGACCATAACTTCATACCCATTTTCTGATATGCGTCGGAAATGGGGTTTAAACATGGTTACTTTGGAGCAACATAGACATATAATACTGCAGAACCTTCAGCCTACCGCATCCATAAGAATTTCTTGAGCTAGAAATAAGGGATTTAAATGAATGCTATTGCGACCGATTGCAGTGAATACCGGTGGCAATGAAAGCCAAAACCGTAAAATAGCAACCAGAATGTCGTGTTACAATCTCTATTTAAGTCCATGCTGGAAACATTTTTATATAAGAGTAACAGAAAGATCATCTCTCAGATTTTCACTAAATTTGACTGCAGGGGGTATTCACTGGACAATGTGGCACTGACCTGAACCATGGGGTTGCAGCTGTGGGCTACGGAACAACCCTAGACGGAATCAAGTATTGGATAGTGAAGAACTCGTGGGGACCCGAATGGGGAGAGAAAGGTTACATAAGGATGGAACGTGGCATCAAAGACAAGGAAGGACTCTGTGGTATAGCAATGGAGGCCTCATATCCCATCAAGAACTCTTCATCTAACCCTACAATAGCAACAGGACCTTCATTCCATCCTAAGGATGAACTTTAAATTCTCGCCATTGATTCCAGCTTCGTTCTAAGTCTCGGCTGCTATTTCTCTATGCCCAAAAGTTGCAGGCAACAGAAATTGAATAATATATATTCTCTTCAAATTTGGCGTCAATTTTATCTGATTACAATTAATGACTATCCTACCAGAGGTAAAAATAAATCATGTTAATACGACTCTTCATTTTTTTTTCTAAAGTATTCATGTCTGAAGCCTGTGTTCGATATATATTCGTACATTTAATATGTATGATCCTCCAAATATATAATAAAAAAAATTTAGAAAAAGTTGAATATATCTATATCAAATATATACCCATTTCTAACACTCAACTAGGATTCGACGAACACAGAATTTTTGTATCCTTCAACTCCAATTGCTTAGCATTTTCTGACTCCCTTGCCAGACGAGCCTATTTTGCTCCCACTGAGTCTCGCATCTCTGCCCTGACAAAATTTAAGGACTCATTAAGAAAATAAAAGAAGAAAACTGGTCAGCATTTTAATCAAATTTGACATACCTGGCGATTGAGAGTGGTTTGATCATGGTGGCCCTAGAAAACAGAGAGAAAATTGGTGTAGGGGCAGACTTCAGTATCGAACTGGATGCAAACCACCTCCATGTGGTTGATAGTACCAGTGCATACCAGCCTCTATTCGCATCTAATGGATCTCAAACTCGAAAGAATTAAGTAAATCCCTTCTCAAGGAAGAAAATGAACACATGTATCAACTTTAAAATTATTAAATATTCTGTTTATTAGCGAAAGAATATCATAAATTCATAGTTGATCAAACAAAACTATTTTAACATCACCGCTGACATTCCTCAAAAAGGAAAAAAAAATCATCATCATTGACTTATGTACAACTGTAAATCAATAACGGTTTTCCAAGGCAATTCCATGTACAACCTATGGATCATGTCCAGGTACAGACAGTCCCATTCTTGTCAGAGGAGGCTAATGGTTTTCCAAGTCCACTCCATGAACAACACAAGACAGGAGCAGCGTGCTCCTTCAGAGTGCTTACTATGTCACCTTTGGATATTGACCAAATGCAGACGGATCCATCGGCAGAGCCAGCAGCAATATAATTGTCATCCGGACTAATACAAGAGCGACTCCAGTGTGATGCCACCCTACTTCCAGTTGCTCTGAATGTACCGCAAACTTCCAAAGATCGGATATCAAATAAATTGTGCAAATTATCTCTGCCAGTGGTTAATATTACATTCCCGTTTCGGGACAGAGAGAGAGATGTAATAGCAAGTGAATGTGCAGAGACTTCACTAACCAACTTTCCTGTCTGGATATCCCACAAACGAAGATTCCCATCAACATGACCTGAACATATGGTCAGTCCATCTATGCCGAAGCAAAGAGCATTGCAGTTGCTGTGAAATATTATAGTGTTAGTGCAGTAACCTTTCAGCAAATCCCACACTTTTATCGTACGATCATACGCTGCACTCACAACATGACGACTTGAAACTTTGCTCACATCTACGGCACACACTTTATCAGCGTGACCTGTGAGAGTGTGACGGACACGTCCTGAGTTGACATCCCACACAAACAAGTTGTTTGAACTACTTGCTGCTATTATAGATCTATTGTCATGGGTAATTGCAAGATCAAGGACAGAACCAAGGCAGCCAAAAAGACTATGACTCAATGATCCAGTGCTAGTATCCCATATTTTGATTGATCGATCCTGTCCTCCACTGATCAATCTGCCAGAATTGTACTCAAACAGTATAGAAGCACAACCACCTTCATGGGCATTGATCCGGTGTTTGCAAACAGAGGGAATAGTTGGTTCCACAAAGAACTCGGCACCTTCTTCACTTCTACGAACAATACCATCTACTTGCTCTCGAGCAAGTGTTTCTAAACCACTGGCCTTGAGCCGCTCAATCATATCTTCATAGAGCGCATTTGCCTAAATTAATTAAAGGAAAACTAAAGTTAACCACTAATGTTGGTAATCTAAAACAGGCATATGGAAAAGTAAACTATAGACTCTTTCAAAATCAAGGGGCAGAAGTCAAACTCGTTCCCACATATATTTGGCAATCTGATTTCAACTTTAGACTGGCGCGTTACATCATTCTAAATGACATTATTGCTCATTTAATCTTCTCTTAACTGAACAGGACCTAGAAAAAGTTGGAAGAAGCAGAAAAAATGAAACATGGCCACCCAATTATTCGAGTGCGGAATACTAAGCCACGAGATCTCAAGATCTAGCTAGATATGACACAACCAAAGACCATGCTCCCTTCCCCTAAATGCAAAAATAAGCCCAGTTCAAATTTTATTGCTGATTATTCAGAACCACCAAAATTATTTGTCTAAGCACCTCCCAAAGGTTAAATGCAATTCTTCCAGCCCACTTTTCCATTTTGTTTTTATTATTATTATTATTATTATTTTTACTATTTGTGTGATGCAACAGGCATGCAACTCTGAGTTGATGATTATCCTAAATTCCTGTGCTTCTGCCAAATGTTAAAATTAAAAAGTCCCATAGAATGCCAACGGTGAGAGTCATATAATATTCTAACTTATCGACTGCATGAACTAGCTCTTAATGAATCACAAACCCAAATCATTTTAATTGCCAAGCACATAAGGACCCAGCTATTCATCATTCAATATATACATCGTGCTGAGTTTTCATGTAGCTGAAAAACAATAAACCATACCTCATTAAGCCGTTCAGCGTCCTGCATCTTTTGAAGCATCCAACGATCAACTAACATTTTATTTTCAGCCTCTGCATTTTTAGCTTTAATAGTTAGTTGTTCTACTCGAGCCTTGAGTTCCCGGTGCTCGCTCAGTACCAATTCCAATGATCTATTTTTTTCTTCTAAATCCATTTTCAATTGAGAGTATTCCTCCCTGCCGAAATAAACAGTCCATCAGTTATTCAGTTCACATCAACTTCAAATCTGAAACACCATCAACAAAATCAAACCTCGTTTGCGTCAACTGCTTCTCCAATTCAGCAATTGCTGTTTCTTTCTCTTCGAGAGAAGCTTTTACAGCTCGGGAATCGGCTACTTCCACCACAAGCTGCTCAGATAATCTCGATTGCGCTTTGTAACATTGCTGAAGTTCCACTTCCAAATTTTCAGCTTTCCCTTTCCGTTCCGAGCCCTACAACAAAATTCACCAATTACCCAACATTGCACAATGGCTCTAAGTTCTAATGGAAACCCAAAGATTTATCCAATCCGTCGTTTCAAATCTACTAGTTTTTATGATGTTGCAATATATTAAACTCTTCTATCAATTAATACATTGTCCATGATCAATTGAACTTAAAAAAAAAAAAAAAAACCTGGGAAATGATTGGCCGGGAAAGAGCAATATAAGCAGGAGCATGAGCTCCTTCTTCGACTAAATGCCGTTTCTTTAGCGCTTTCAATGCGTGCTTTATAGCTTCCCTCGCTGCCTCCTCTTGCGACCTAACAAAACAAAAAGAAGATAAGAGCATCAATTTGTTTCCAACATAATTAATTCGAAGATGAATTTCAAAAACATTATAAAAAGAAAAACATAATCCAACTGAATTGCACCCAAATTTACGAAATTGTTTACATGAATGTTCTCGTTTTCTTCAGCCCCAATTGATTTGACTTACATAATAAGCTTGAATGGTAGCTTATATGGCGGAAGAACCGGAATTGGAATTGCTTGGGCAAGAGATTCAGAGATAGTGAGTGTGACTATGGGAGAAAAGGGTTCGAGAGAAACAGAGATTTCTTCAACCAGATTTTCAGTTAAAGATTATGAGATTTGATCCGATGGTATTGTTACTGTTTTTATTGAACATCAAACTTTCTCAGTCCCGCTTTCCCACTCCCACAAACTTCAACCACCTATCTTTAAAAACTATTTAACTAAAATAATTCATAATTTATTTAGTTTTTAGTTCCTTTTAATTCGTCGAATGATAAATTTTTTTTATCGTTATAAATTGAGTAAAAGATTGTTATATATATGCGATTGTAATCGATTTTTGATTTTTTTAAAATAATTTTTAATATTATTGTAAACTTTAAAATTTATTTTTAAAAATTTCGTAATTTTTAAAATATAAACTTTAGTAAGTGATCGATCTCATCTAATTTAAAACAGATTAATAACGATTCCAAATAAATAGTTGCTTTGTAATGACTATTTATGATTATGTAAAATGAGCGATTCTTCTCGATAACTCAATTCTTAAACCTGAAAAATTAAAAAAATATTTTTTTAATTATTTTTATTATTTACTATTTTTAATACTTAGTTTTTATACTCAAATTTTAAATTATTTTTAGTGTAAAAATTTATATTTTTTATTTATTTAAAACTAAAATATTTTAAAATTTGCTATCGAGTCAAGAATGATTAAAGTTGTGACTGTTATCGCTAGTACTTTCTTATCATGGTACCTATTATTAAAGTTTTGATAAGTTCGACAAAATATATGAACATATTCAAACGTACGAGCCATCAAGTTTGTTTAGTGGCCATAAATTTTGATTTCTTTTCTCAATTTTAAATACTAATATATGCCCGATCAATATTATGCAATATTTTTAAGGAAGAAATAGAGTTTATATTTTACAATTATATATTATTAGTAAATCAAATAATATTACTTCATCATAAATAAAATTATTTATATTTATTTTTAGATTTTTAAATTAAATAGCATCGTCCGACAATTGATAAATATGTAGCTAAAATAATTTCATGAGGATAAAAAGAAGAGTATAAAAGTATTTAAGGGTCAGGACGTGGTTTGTAAATTTTTTTTAAAATTTTTCTCTACTCTGATCTAAATTACTATTTAAAAATTAATAAAAAATATTTTTTTATAATTAAATAATAAATTAAATTAAATTTATTTAAATTATAAAAATTTATGTCTAATATTTAATTCGAACTATTCAAACTATCAGCCCAACCATGAACAACTTTAGAAGTGGGGATCTTTGATGATTTTTCGCCTGCGTTACCATTAGACCCTTCATATGTACATAGAAAATGAGTGTAGTCATCCCATTTAAGGAATTTCAAAACCTTGCATCTAATAATCGGATTGATTATATAGATTCAAAAGTTAACGAGAAATTTAGTTCTCGAATTATATCATTGTTGTCATATTAATACGTAAAAAATTAAAATACGTAGTTAAATATTTAAATTTATATTTTATCAAATAATTTATTTTGATAAATTAACTTGTTAAAAAAATTGAAATGAATTTATTAACAATAAGTCATCACATATCGGATTATGAAACGTACAATAACGATAGTAAAACAATGAGCTTTGCTAAACAAAGCAGTACATCACCATCCATTTGATTTTGTAAGAGTAAAATTCTCTATTTATCGCAATGCGTATGAAGAATTTGCTCATTTAGGAATTAAGCATGCAAAGGAAAGTCTAGCTTACCGACATCGTTTTGTTTAAATATGTAAACTATTAAGTAACTTCAGAAACAATATGGCATAATTTTTTATACAAACAAGGTTGGGATAACAAAGGCCACTAGTACGGTCATGCTTTAAAATTCTTTTTGAATTTTTTTCACCTAGATTCGAATTTGACTCTGATCAAATCATTTTTTTAAAAAAATAAAGTTTTATTTTTATATTAATTTTATAATTTTAATAATTAAATTCAAGTAAAAAATTATTTTTTATTATATGAATAGAACGAGCCGGGCAAAGAAAAAAACGACGAGCTAAATTCAAGTTAATACACGCCATATGGGCCACCAAACCGTTTAGCCTTTGAATAAATATATTAGGGTTAACAGAAAAGATTATAAATGATAAGAATAAAAAATTTAATTCTATTAAATATTATTTTTTAAGAATAACTGTACGTATGAAATAGTTTAAATTTTAAAATTATTTTAAAATAACTTAAAATAAAAAATATTAATAATATCATTTTAAAAAATATTTATATGAATCAACTGATTTAGATTGGATTTATTTTGGGACTAACTTTAGATAAGATGAATTGATGATGACTACGCCGTTATCGTCCAGGTTGTCCCATTTTATTAATAAACTTAGCTGTCTGATTTGCAGTTGAAGCAAGTTACCTAATAATAATACAGCTCAACCGTTGCGATCGATTTTTGGCAGCACTAATTTTCTTAAAAGCAAAATATTTATATAATATAATTTATTGCACGTGGACGGTTCTGATAGTAAGATGATATTGATCACACATTAAATCAAATAATCAGATCTTAATAAGAAGGATTATCGTGATTTGATTGTATCTGTGGCTTAAATTAAACCATCAAACGGTTCTAATAGATAAAAGTTTTAAATCTTTTTCATAAAAAAAAAATTTAAATCCCTTCCATTATAAACAATATTTAAAAAAATAAAAAATAAAAAAATATTTTTATTTAAGTCCCTTCTATTATAAACAAAATTTAAAAAAATTTAAAATTATAAAATTATTTTTTACTAGTTTTATCATATGTTTTATTGAGTTATTACGGATTAAACCGATTATATGCTAATTTAAAGCTTCATTGTATTGATATATTATACCAGATTGAATAGTTTATCAATTTTAATTCAACTGATTATATTGATTAATTCAATAATCCAATTTCTTAATTGCAAGTTAATGAAAACTATAAATTTATGTTTAATACATGAATAATTTATCACGTAAAGTCAGGATATAAACTAAAAATTTATAATTATTTACTAATTGTTAACAAATACGGTAACTAGTAGTAAAGAAAGAGCAACATTGATATCCCAAATACTGACAAATGATTTCTTTGTATAGGTCTATGTTAACCTAATTTTTTTTTTTATTTTTTCTTAAGAAGTTAAAATATTAGTATTCAATATTTATATTCGATATATATTTAAATATGAATACGAAATTATGATTATCTAAATATATAAAAAACTTATATTTAAATCAAATATATATTCGTTATCAAAATCCGAACAACATTATCATGATCTAAAGAAAACGTCGGGTTGGCCATCCGCCCTCACCATTTGCTGGCTCTAAAACAACTGGCTTTGAACAAGAACCGATCTTCCCTCTCCTGAAATCACCATAATTATTGCTTACATCAATGGCGATTCTTTGCTCAAATTCACGGCTCTCAGCTCTCCGCCTAAGATTCTGTCTCTTTATCAGCGAACCAAGCTTTTGTTTACCATCTTTCCGGCTACAAATCGGCACCGGCATCGACTCCAACCCCATCAGCTTCGCCACGACCCCTGGTTTGCACCATATCACACTTTCACCACCCAACACTGATGGCAAACATGAACTTTTCTCGAACCTCGAATCGAACTCCAGTTTGCAATATCTGTCTCTCAATCCACGATCGCAGCAGACCGATTTCCTTCCACCGGTATCGGAGTTTTTAAATGACGATCGATACATCGCGTCTTTTCCATCGAGTGAGAAACGAGGGTACTGATTCAAGGCATTCCGAGCGGACCGTAGGATGTCGGAATTGTTAACGCATGACATCCTGCGGCCACCACCACCTAGAACGATCTCACTGTAATGCTCATTGAGTTTTGCTTTTCTAGCGAGCTCCTCTTCTAACTCTAACCTTAAGATCATCTCCTCCAGGGTTGTCGAAGGGCTTTCCATCGCCATGGTCGTGTTCGAGGCAACAACCGATGGCGGGGTGACCAAGTCCAAGGAAGTAATAGCAGCAGAAACACCGCCATGGTCAGTCTGGGGGTGGTGTTGGTTAAGAGTCGAGGTTGAGCCATCACCATTGCAAAAACTTCTGATTCCTTTCTTCATCTTAGCCCCAACCGAGTTCTTCAAAAGAAAGAAAGATAGATCTTTCATGGAAGAACAACCAAAACCCAACAAGAAAAGGAGATTAATAATTTTACAGGGTTGGATTTCAATTCAACTTTTTTAGCATCAAAAATGAAAGAAAAAGTGTATTAATTTGGTAGCTTTAAAACGTGAATGGAGTAAAGATGGAGCGGTAAAGGGAGGGGATACAGTTGGAGATCTAAAATAATACAATAAATAGCTTTAAAAGAGATCACAAGAAAAAATGATTTCTTCATTCAGTTTCACAGGTTTCTTTCTTCAGTTCTTCACTTTGGAAATTCAGCAAAGCTCAATGCTATTGAAGGCTTTGAATGATTTTTTTCATTAGGATTGGTTGGAAGCACAACTTGTTAGAAAGAAGTCCCTACACTTGTTAGTTGATACATTGCTTACATTATCAAAATTAAATGGCAATAATATACAAGAAATTATCTGGTCAACATCACAATGATACATAATTTTAAGATATATTTAAAGAATTGAATAATTAATTAAAAGATAAAATATTTGATAAATTTTTAATCTTATTTGTAAAGTTAAAAGTTTCGTAATTCATTATTAATGTATAAAAAAGGAACTTTTTATGAAAAATATTATTTTATATACCATCAATATGAGAATTTTTTTCCAGTCCTTGTATTATTTTTTATACTTGAATTATTTTAAAGAAGTTTTTATTATAAATATAACTTGTAATTATGAGAAAGTTTTTCTATAACTTCATTACTAAAAAAAACTTGTAATTATATTTATTTAATTACGTATAATTTAATTGTCATTCAATTGTACAGGTCTGGCTCCCTTCTGTTATTTTTTTGGTCATTTTTAATATATATTTAATCATTATTCATAAATATAACTTCTAAAACGTGAAAAAAAAAATAATAGATAAGAACCTAACCCTATTTATAATTCATCCATATTAGCAGCAGTTTCGGCTTCGCTCCATTAACCCTAACCCTAAACAAGAATCCATCACTTTTCAATCCATTATTTTGAATGCAGCAATATCACATATTTATAGTTTCACAAGACATATGCACTCAAAGCTAGTATACAATAGACAAAATAATATAGCTATGTCATTCTAACTTTTTATTTTCCTTGAAGTACCCATATGCGACACATATGTGAAGATGAATATGAAAGTAAGATTTTTCAAATATATGAAAAAACTTAAAAAAAATTTTAGCAAACTCATTGTCTAATTCATCTCCGGGTCCGAATAACATAGGAATATGGTATCTAAAATCTCTAAGCCATCAGAACAAGCGATGACAAAAAGGGAGGAAAAAAGGGTGAGTTTTGATATTATCAGTGAATTCTCCATGTCCAAGCACCGAAGCACTGAATAAGCATAGTTTGAATCCCCCTTTTTCAAATCAAAGAAGAAAACTAGTCATTTAAGTTATGCAAAACCAAGAACAAAAGAGGGTGCAAATTCTGAAATCCAATCTTAATCTGTTTTGGGAAAAACCCCAGTGTTCTGTATTTGTTCTTAAAGACATCAGATAGCAGAGAGAATCGTATAATCATGAAGAAAACACCAAATATTTAAGTGTAAAAATGCTGAATGAACATATTATCCCAGGACTGGAAAACACAGATCCGATCTTTTTTTATCGGTTAAGGGGTTCAAAATGACTAATTTTGCAAAGTAGATTCTACCTCGATCTGCTTAGCCTCCATTGTGAAGGCAGCAACACTCGACTTGTATGAGCAAAAGAAAAATGAGATTACATTAACCCAACAAGTGCAGTCAACTAAACTTCAAGTATGGCACTTGTCCCTATTCGGTTAACTGAAATTCTACCAATTTATTAACACATTCAACAAAAACCATCTTCATCATTAGTTCATGCAGTCAATGAGCATTCAGTACGTTTGGAGTTTGAACCCTAACATCCGCAAATCTTCTTTTATCCCCAAGCTACAACCTCATTTCTAAAAAAACAAAAAAAAAAGGGGGGGGGGGGGAACCTTCATCGTTGGTTTATGCAGTCAATGAGCATTCAGTAGGTTTGGAGTTTGAACCCCAACATCCACAACTATTCTTTTATCCCCAGGCAACAACCTCATTTGTACCCAAAAAAAAAAAAGTCTTCATTGTACTTACCGATCAATAGGAACTGGTCCTAGCTGAACTGGCAAATGCAAACAAAAGTAATCGCACTGGTTTTGGTCCTAAGATTTTGCTCTTTCCTAGTGAACTTTTAAACATCCTTCCTCAGCAACAAACATTTCATCCAAAAGTTGTTGAATCGAAAACAAAAAGAATATATGTAAATCAAAGTGGATTAGATCATATAATGAGAGGACATCAACTCCACACCATCATACTGGGAAAAATATCAGGAAACAACAACATTTGAGAATGATTTTGCCTGATATACACTTCTTCATCTACGGTCAACCGTAATCCCATATCCAATAAAGAAGAGATCCATCATGCAGAAACCACTTCAGGTAAATGATTATCCTATGACATTTAGCATCTTAACTCAGACTCAACTACGAGAATTTCAACTTTCATTCTTACTGGTAAAAAAATAAACAAATTTAGACAACTAAGCACATTCTCAAGAGAAGGAAATAAGCAAGTTCTTGTAAAATGTTTTTATGGTACAAAGAGACAGTTGCCTCGGAACAAGGTAAGGGATTACAGATACCAGGATTTCAAATAGCTAAGACTCATTAGTTCTTGTCAATTAAGTGAGCTCATCCATTTCAGCTAATTCATTGTCAATAGATAAGAAAGGTATCATCATTCCATTCCAGTTCTCAAATCAAGCTTTGTCAAAATAAAAGGTAAGCAAAAATTTGATCCCAAATCATCTAATTCCAAAATCTTTGAATATATTAAAGGAAAAGAAACCAGAGAAAATAAAACTTCACCCACGAAATTCTCACCGCAGAAAAGCCTAAGTCTTTCTCCTTAGACGCTTCCTGAGCTTCTTGTATTTGTGCTTGTTCATCTTCTTCTTCCTCTTCTTCTTGACACTATCTGCCCAAACTTTTCCAGCATTACCATCATCATCCCCAGCCTCTGCTGGCCCCTCCTCGACCTCCAGGATCTCCAATGGATCAATCCCAATTGAGCTAATGGGATTCAATAAATACCCAAATGGGAAATTTGGGTACAACTTCAAGGGTTCAGTGGATTTGCCATTTTCCGGGGATTTAGGATTGAGGAGAAAAGTTGGGAAGTTAAGGATTTCCGGTTTAATTAATGAAAAATGGTGGGTTTGTTGGGAAATCAGTGTCGGACTAAGTTTCGGGACTTGATGTTGTGGGGATTTGAGAGACACGATGAACCTTTGAGTTGATTTGTTCTTGAAAAGTTTTTGCATGAGATTTGCCATTTTGGCATAGAAGAAAGGTAAAAGAAATGAACTTGAAACCCAAGAAAATTGCAGAAGTTGGGGATTTTGGTACTGGTTTTCGGCCAGTTCTTGAGCTTGAAACTCAAAGGGTTATAGAGTACGGAGGCCTTCAACTTGAGTTCTAGGGGTTTTGCAAGTTCCAACTTCCGAGGTTTAACACTTCGTAAAATCCTATAAAAATGGCAAAAAGTGTTTGCCCCCACGCAGGATCGAACTACGGACCTTCAGTTTACAAGACTGACGCTCTACCACTGAGCTATAGGGGCTTCACGTTTGTACGCACTTCAACTAGTTCGTAATGTTAATTAGATCAACGAGCAAGTTGTCCTTGACAAGAAGCGAAATGGGCAAAGTTGCGGAGCGAAAGCGAAACAGTTCTCGCCATGGACGAAAACGAAGCTCCCACTTTCGAACCTGTAATCACCTTTTTATATCTATATTCCCACGATATTTCCTTTTCTTTTGGGTTATTTGAATCGATTTGCTTTGACATTATTATCTTTTCTTGGTTTTAAGGATTTGATTAGAGCCATTTTCAAGCACATTTGGACTAGAAAAGCGCAAGGTTTTCAATTCCCTCGTCAGCCATTTTTTCCCCTTCCATTGTTTTTTTCTCGCTTCAATGATTTAATGGTTTTGGGTTGTTTCCATTTCAGAGCGCGAAAGAAACGAAATCCAAAACACTGACGCCGTAGATTCTGAGGTACCCTTCGTTTTTCTTTTACATTTCTCAAATTCTTCACTAAATTTTTTTTTAATTTTTCTTTCTTTTATTCTTTTTAATTTTAAAAGTATAGGTTGGAGCTGGAACATCCAAGAGGAATCGACCCACTTCCGGTAATCGTAATTTCTTCCCATTTCCTTGTTCCTTAAGAAATTTGATCTGTTATTATAAATTTTAACACTGGATTTGATTGCAGCTAATGCAAATGCTTTAAAGCTGAGTTGTGAACTTCTTCGAATCTTCATTTCAGGTCTTTGTCAGATTTTTAGTGTTTATTTGAGAACTTATTAGATTACAATTTTAAAAAATAAAAAATAAGAACCCCATTTTTGTTTTGGATTCAGAAGCTGTGCAGCGAGCTGGTACAATTGCTGAAGCTGAGGGTGGCACTAAGATTGAACCAACCCATTTGGAAAGGATTCTTCCTCAGTTACTTCTCGATTTTTAAGGGTACTTATTAATTTAATGCCTTTTGCCTTTTTTCTTTAATGTATGATTTGTGCACAAATGTAAAGCAAATAGTTAAATTAGGCTGTTTTTGGATCCAGTTGGTGGGAACAGAAATTGTTAGAAAATAGAAAAATACAAGAACATGATGAATTGGGTGTTGGAATTGAAGCTTAGTTGATGAATTAAACCTCGATCATCGTCAAGTTATCAACGGTATTCCATGTTAGTTTTTGGTGATGTTGCGTAATTTGTAGTTCATTCTTCATTGTTGTGCTGCAATGATGGGATCCTGAATGCTCTACTTGCCTTTGCCCTGTAGAAAGATTCATTTAAGGAGTTATTTGAGGTATATAGGAAATTTGTGTATGGAAAATGTAGAGTAAAATGAAGAAGATGCCTAATGGTTTATTGCGATGATTCTTTTGAACTTTAATGTAAATGAAAAGGATGTCTAACTTTTCTGTTTTCCTATTGATTGCAGCATAATGTTCTCTGCAAATCTGATCGTGTTCCAGTCTTCCCTCTCGATGTGGAATGAATCGGTTTTAGTTCGTAAGGATAAAAATGTCGGCTTATAGTACTGCAAGTTTTGCTTGCGGTAATCTAGGTAGGACATGTTATAATCTGTAAAAGAAATTTGCAGACTTCTTACATCTTTATGTACTTTTGCTTTGCTAATTGACTATGTCCAGAAAAACTGGTTGCTCGGAATGGCTTAGGGTATTATAGGTTCCTCATTCATAGAAAAGTTTGTATTTACCATTTTGCTAATTGTGATCTGTAATGTGGAACGAAATCATAATGCCTGCTATTCGACATTTTCTTCTATCACCTTTCAATGTTCCATTAATTTTTTTATCAAAAAGAAAGCATAGACCCGGAGTTATTTGATTGTAGTTACTAGACGTTAGTATATTCTCTTGCCGGCAGCTTTAAATGTAGAGGTTAAAACTTTCAACTAGACTGCCAGTTGAACTCCTTTCGTAGCTTAACATTTGACGACAGGTCAGCTTGCTAATTGACCCGTTTTAACTTCTGTGTGACTGATGGGCATCTAACCAGCCGATATTTATCTCTACATCAGCTTGTGAGTTGCATTATTGGATTGTCTATCGATTTTGTGCGAGTAGACTGTAGACTTTGTTGCCCTAGAAGTACTGAAGCATCAGGTATTACTTCCAAGGTTCTTGCTAAAAACTTACTACAGTTTTAATGGCCTAATGCGACCGAGGGCCATTTTAATTGACATGTTCTTATGTTTGAAATTGTTGGTCATGTTCTTGATCTCATCGCACTACTTTTTCTTCTCATTCGTGACACTTGTTTACAGATGATACCAAGGTTTTCAATGCAAAGCAAATGCTGTTCTAAAAGGAGAAAGTAATGTGAAATTGATTCCTTTAACATAAAGGGAGCTTTTTCACTGGCTATTCTTTTCTCTGCTGCTTCATCAAGTTTGATTGGTTGTTCCCCTCCCCTCTTGTTTCTATTGATCCCACCAAAATTCCATGGTAATTAGATTTGGTATTATATTGTTGTGATTCTGTCATCAGATTCCCTTTGAAAAACATGTTTCACAATGGAATTTAAGGTTTAACTTAGTTGGTTCATACAATCATTTTTAAGAAATGATATTTAATTGGTCCAGAATTCGAATATTAATATCTGCAATTCTTTTGGGGTCTTCTTTCGAAGAAAAGATAACTTTAGTGGAGGAATATCTTATTCAATCATTTTGAGTTCCTCTCTTCCGGATACAAATATGTGAATCGAATCTTCAATCATATTGAACACTCAATTTTGACCAATAAAAGTGCGGAGTTTATTCTGCTTGAATATCTAATTTTGCAGGGTAAAACCCAAAGCCATATGATATTTCATACAAACAGGACAATAACTTGTTACACATAAGGATCGTATGCAGAAAAAACAGAAAAAAAAAAGCATTAAAAACGTAAACTGATAATTGTAGTAGCATTTTTCATCTACTTGCATCGTTATTACCTTCACCTCAGTTCTTGATTTGAGACAACATGCACCTAACATCCTTACTGTTTGGTCTTTCCTTTGGATCATCCAAAGTGCAAAAGTAAGCAATCTTGAGAACCAAAATCATTTGTTCATCGAACACTTTTCCCTGTAGTTTAGGATCAATTGCTTGGCGAGGATTGTCTGAGGTCATGATGTTTCTCATCCACTTCACCAAGCTCATCTCGTCGGTGTGTTGAAAGAACTCATCAGATGGAAGCTTTCCCATCACCAAAACCGAGTATGACCCCGAAGCCATAAATGTCACACTTTTCGGTGAACCTGAGTGTCTGATGATATTGTGGTGCTATGTATCCCACTGTTCCGGCAAAGTTTGAAGTAGTTACATGCGTGTTAGCATCAGGCATCGCCTTTGCTAGCCCGAAGTCCGCAATTCTAGCTTCCATATCATCATCAAGAAGGATGGTTCCGGGTTTGAGATCTCTGTGAATAATCCGGGGACTATGGTGCATGTGAAGATATTCGAGCCTGCTACAAATCCTGTCGCAATCTTCTGCCGAGCTGGCCGATCGAGCTCCCTGGTACCTTCCGAAACTGCTGCAAAAGATCTTGCAAGCTTCCATTCTTCATGAACTCGTAGAAAAGGTAATGGCAGTCGGGTCGAGAAACATGAGCCAACAAAGAAAGAAGGTTCCGATGTCGAATTTGACCCACCGTGGCAATCTCCGATCTAATGTGACGCATCTTCTTGTTCAGAAGCTTGCTATCTTCATTAGTCAATTCAGCTGCATCTTTTGGAGGCTCAATAATCTTTTTAATAGCAATCATCTTTCCGCCACTTCCTGGCAACTCAGCCTTGTAAACTTCCCCGCAGCCACCTTTTCCAATGATCTCCAACGAAGCCAAGCCATCATCTTTCTCCAAAAATGCTAAATCCTCAGCTTTCTTAATCAATGGACTAAATATGGATGGTCCTGAATCTCTTGCACGCCCTCTTACAGCTTCCATGACCAGCTTGAACATCACCAAGAAGATGAATCCCACTATGCTCCCGGCTGTACCTACAGCAAGGAACCCCAAAATTCACACCATTAGCTTCCTTTTCTTGTGCTTGTGTTTGTGCTTGTCAGGAGGTGATGTTGGTGGAACGGGAGCTTCAGCAGGTGTAGATGGAGCTGAAGCTCTACTTTTATTACTGCTTCTTGAGTCGCTTTTCTCAGCCAAAGTGTATCGTTTCGGGTACCAAGACACCGCTGATTCACCAACTTTGCTCATTAATGGAGCTGAACCTTCAAGAAAACTGTTTCCTAAGAAGTCAAAGAATCGAAGGTTTCGAAATAGCCGGCAAAGGCCACCACCACCACCACCACCACCACCTCCACCTCCTTCTCCACTTCATACTCTCCTTTCTCTCTTCTACATCTCTCATGCAAGGCTAACTCTGACAAGGTCAGTCAACAAAAGAGTGTTAAAGTCTTTCTGTTGTTTCGAGTCAATCTACTCAACTATCCATTCAAGTTCGAAGGTTCATCTGTTATTTGAAAGGATTTGGACAAAAATATTAAGTCCGAAAATAAACTTAGACAAAAAAATTAAGTCCGATTAAAAATGGGCCGAACTTTATATTCAACTTTCAAAGTCCAAGCCCAACCCGTCGCAACCCATTTTACTATTACATTATATATATTTATTTTATATTCTATGTATTATGTAATTTTTTTTATATAAACAATACAAATATAATATTATAATGTAAATTTTAAATATTAAGTTAAATTATTTATATTTATAAACTTAATAAAAAAATTATTAAATTAATAAAAATTAAATTTAAAAAATTTATATTTTTTTAAAAAATAAATTATAAAAAATATAATATGAACGGGCTTAAATGGGCTTGGACTATCTATTTACAAATATGGATGGGCTTTAACAAAATTCGATGTCCATATTTCGAGCCGGACCTAGCTTCGACAAGCGTATTTAATGTTAATACAATACTCAAGCTCGGCTCGAATTAAGCCTGAATCGACCCACGAGCAAATTTCGTTTTGAGCTGTTAGATTTTTTTTTTTTGTTACGATGTTTAGGTGTAGAAAAAGTTCACTCAAAATAAAATTTATTAGTTTTCTTTTCACTAAAATTTTAAAAATACCCTAAACTTCATTATTTTATTTAATTTTTTATTTTATATTTAAACAAATCCATAAATTTTAATGTTAATTCAAATAACCTATTAATTTTTAATTCGTGTTCCAGCAAGTCTTAATCTTTAATTTATATCTAAATAAATATTTAACATATATCAATATTTCACTTCAAATAAAAGTTTAATTAAATACAAGTAAAATGATAAAGATTTATTTACATATAAAGATTTACTTAAAATATCTACGTATATAGTAATTCAATAGTTTTTTCTTGCTAATATTTTAGCCTTCTCTTTTCTTCCTCTCCTCCATCTTCTTCTTCTTATTATTATTATATTCAACCTTTAAACTAGACCTACTCAAAGGTTAGATCACTTGTTCAGCTCGAAAGCTCGTTCAATATTTGAAAGGATTTGGATAAAAGTATTAGACCTAAAAAATGAGCTTAAGCAAAAAAATTAGACCCAATTAAAAAATAAGCTGGGCCATGGCTCTAACTTCAAAGCCTGAACCCAACCGAGCCTAGCTCATTTTTCTGTTATATTATATATTTATTTATTTTATATTTTATGTATTATATAATTTTTATCATATAAATATATATAATACTATACTGTAAACTTAAAAACTAAGTTAAATTATTTATAATTATAAAATTAATAAAAAATTATTAAATTAATAAAAATTAAATTTAAAAAATGTTTTTAATAAATAAATTATAAAAAAATATAATCTAAACGGATTTAAACGAGTTTAAACTATCATATTTATCAATATAAAAAAACTTAAATAAAATTTAAATTTTATATTTTAAATTAAACTAAAATTAAATAAATATATTTAATATTAATATTATATTTAAATTTAACTTAAATTTAATTCGGCTACTGATACTTCCAGGAAAACGTTAAAAAGTAGGAGGCGAAAAGACTCGTCACTCGTGTTTCTTTCTCAAATTAAGAATTAACCCAAATTTTGGGCTAAGACTATTAAATACTGGAACTAGAAGCTTAGACTGGTGGTCGGCAAATTTGTGGGGTCTTTTATTAAAAATATATAATAACAATAATAATAATAATAATAATAATAATAATAATAATGAACAATTACAGGGGTAATTTCAAATTGAATAATATATTATAAAATAAAAGTATTTGTTATTAGGAATCGATAATTTTTAAATTTTCAATAAATAATGAAATTAAAGATCATTATGAAAGAATGAATCATTATATTTGAGCAATATAATTAAAAATTAATTACAATTAACTTTAGTTTTTAATACCATAATTATTGTACTCATAAAACTCATGGAAAATATTTAAATTTATTAACAAATTCTCACCCAATAAAATACCAGTTTATTTTAATTTTTTTTAAAAAATTAATTGATTAAAATGTTTAATTATATTTTTCATTATTTCAAAATGACTATAAAATTTAAAAATATTGTAGTATTAAAATTTTTTTAAAATACTTTTAATTATCTTTTATTAATATGAGTATTTATCTTTAATTAGTTTTAAATTAATTGATTAAAATACTTTATATATGGTAATTTTTTTTAAGTTGAAATGAAATTATTTCTTAAAGACATGCATAGTAATTTAAGAAAAATATAAACTAAATTTATAACATCATTTAACGTAATTTTCTTATCATTTAATTATCATAATATTTTTATTTTGATTCAACACGTAAAAAGAATCACATCACTTAAATCAACTATACCATGTTATTATTCAATATTTTTAATTTTTATTGCTCATTTATGAATACAATAATAATATAATTCAATAATATAAGAACAAAAAATTAATATGCTCTTATTTTCAAAACAAATAAAGAATCAATTATTACGTGAAACATGATACAAAATTAAAAATTATTTGAATAATACCAATTTGATCTTATAATTTGAAAGACAACATAAGAAAAATACATAACAAGAAAAAATAATATAAACATCGCACGAATATACGAATATACTAAAATCTATTTAAAATAAATTACTAACATGTCAAAAATTTGTATAAATATATAACAATTTAAATACGATTATAATAAAAAAATATGAATACGACGTAAATTTATAAATTTTTTTTCTTCTCCCTTTTTTTTTTAATTTCTTATTCTTTTCTTTCTATTTTCGTAAAATCAACAAATAAAAGCTTGCCATCACACACGGGCGGCAAGCTTATGGAAACCAATTGCCTGACAAATTTAAATTGGATACCAATCGGAGGGCTCAGTTTTATGTTATGTTAAGTAATGAGAAGATGGTTTGGAGACAAATGTTTTTAAAGATAATTTTTAAAAATTAGATAACATATTATATATATATAATAATATATTGAAATTACATGTAAAAATTATAATTTTATTTATTATTTTTATTAAAAGTATTTATGGTTGGGTCGGATTGCAATTAAAATATTTTTTGAATTTCTTATCAAATTCGAATTTGAATTGATTTGTAGATCTGAACTATTATTCAAATATTAAAAATAATTTTTATATTAATTTTAATAATTTTATAATTAAATTAGAATAAAAAATTTTTATTAATTAAACAGTTATTTGAATCGATTTAACTTGAATCATCGAGTAATACTTAAGTTCGACTAGACCACTTAGGATTAGGCCCATCGCTTGTCCAACTCTAAAACATGTCTAGTTACTACAAAGTTTGGAGAAATTCGAGACAAAAAATAATTATTTGAAAAGATAAAAAAATCATTTCAAAAAGTTTTAGGAACCGAATATATCCTTAATAGTTATTTTCTAAAATTGAGTCTCGTAAAAGTTTTAAAGATAACATTCATCTTTATCACTATTAAATTAGAAGTAATATTCGCTTCTAATATTATTAATTTGAAAATAAAAATAATATTTTTTAATCATACTCTTATCTCATTGTTAAATACATTTTATTGAGTTTTGATGCATTAAATGAAAATATATTATTATAATACCGACGTTAGCAACACTGATGAACAACTATCCATGTTTTCTTATTATGAACTTATATGCAATGTTTGGACGACAGATTTTTAGAAAAAAATTCATTTGTAAAAGGATTTTTAAAATTATAAAATAAAAATTTTTTTGTTTGATAAAATAAAAATTAGAATTTTAAAATTCTTAGAAATCAAAAGAGGAATTTTAGATAGATCAAATTCTCTTTTCAAATTCCTCCTCTGGCGGTGGAATTTGTAAAATCCTTAATTTTTTTACTGAGATATTAATATTTATTAAGTTTTTCTTTTTTAATACTATTATTAATTTTTTAAATTAAATTAAATAAACTTATTTTCAAATTTATTTTTATTTTTATATTATTAGAAATATTTATACATTTTTACAAATCTAATGATATCCATATTGCATACTTTTCTTATTTAATTTTTAATATTATTATTTATAATTATTTTGTATTTTATCAAATTTCAATATTCAAAATTTCTTTGTAAAAAATAATTATCCAAACAATACAATTACAAATGCTAATATTTTAAATTAATAAATTTTAAAATGCTAGTATTTTAAAATTCTTCATCCAAATATATTTATAGTAAATTTATAATTTAAACCAAATTCATATAGTTATTCTTAAGATCTAATATTTAATAGATTTAAAATTTAAATCTTATCGTCATTTTTTATCCTCATACTAACATATTAGTTAGAGTAATAACATTATATTAAACGTGATAATTGATAACTTTATTTATTATTTTTATGGAATAACCTTAATAGGCACCACTAGAATATCTAAATATAAATATAAATAAAAATCCATAAGTAAGTTTATATCACAAGTGAACACAAACTAAATTACAGAATAAATTTAAAACCAAATTATAAAATAATGACATATACATATATTAATAGGATTATATTAGTAATTGATTTTTTTTTTTGAAAAAAAGAAAAACCCACCTTGGCCTTTTCTTTCATTCTTTTTCTCATATTTATTTATTTATTTTTTTAATTCAAAAAGTGAATATATCGTAATCTATTATGGATTGAAGTTCATACCATAATAAATAATTGTGAAAGAAATCGACGTATGTAAGGGGGTGGGATGGGGTCTTTAAAATAAATATACTAATGTCATTACATTAGTATATGTAATGACATATACTATTCTTTTTTCTTCTTCATTCAAACGTTTGAGACTCATTTGTCAATTTATTCTCTTCAAACACTTTTTTTTCCTTTAAAATAATTTATAACTTTCCACATATAACAATATATAGTTATATGCACAATTGACTTAACCCAAATAAGTCATCCATTTTTTTTTTGTTAATGTTCGAGTAAGTTTGAATTTTGATTTCAATAAATTTGTTGATGATGGATCAACTCATTTTGTTTTATAAGTTCGTTTTTATTGAATTAATTTTAGGTAAATATTTTTCCTATTTTGAATTAACTCGCTTCGATCTAAATTATTGTTTATACAATAAAGAATATGAAACCAAATCATAATGCCTGCTATTTGACATTTTCTTCTATCAACTCTCAATATTCCATTAATTGTTCAATCAAAAACAAAGCGTAGACCCGGATTTATTTGATTGTCGTTACTAGACGTTAGGATATTGTCTTGCCGGTAGCTTTAAATGTTGGGGTTAAAACTTTCAACTAGACTGCCAATTGAACTCCTTTCGTAGCTTAACATTCGACGACGGGTCAGCTTGCTAATTGACCCGTTTTAACTTTTGCGTAACTGATAGACATATAACCAGCGGATATTTATCCCTACATCAGTTTGTGAGTTGCATTAGTGGATTGCTTATCGATTTTGTGTAAGTAGACTGTCGACTTTGTTGCCCTAGAAGTAATGAAGTATCAGGTGTATCTTCCAAGTTTCTCTGCTACAAACTTACTACAGTCTTAATGGCCTGATGGGACCGAGGGCGATTTTAATTGGCATGCTCTTATGTTTGAAATTGTTGGTCATTTTCTTTATCTCATCATACTACTTTTTCTTCTCATACGTGACACTTGTTTACAGATGATACCAGGGTTTCCAATGAAAAGCAAATGCTGTTCTAGAAGGGGAAAGTAATGTGAAATTGATTCCTTTGTCATAAAGGGAACGTTTTCATTATCTTCGTGGTTGAGATTATAGAACTTTTCCCTAATTACTATTCTTTTCTCTGCTGCTTTATCAAGTTTGATTGGTTGCTCCCCTCCCCTCCTGTTTCTATTGATCCCACCAAAATTCCATGGTAATTAGATTTGGTATTACATTGTTGTGATTCTGTAATCATATTCCCTTGGAAAAATTTGTTTCAAGATGTAAGTCAAGAGTTAACCTAGGTAGTTCATATAATTATTTTTAAGAGATGATATCTAATAAGTTCAGAATTCGAATCTTAGTATCTAAAATTCTTGCCCAAAAATATGTGAATCAAATCTTCAATCATATTAAACATTCAATTTTGACCAATGACAGTGCGAAGTTATTCTGCTTAAATATCTAATTTTGCAGGGTAAAACCCAAAGCCATATCATATTTCTTACAAACGTGACGATAACTTGTTACACTTAAGGATCATATGCAGAAAAAACAGAAAAAAAAAAAAAAAACATTAAAAACATAAACCGATAATTGTAGTAGCATCCTTCATCTACTTGCATCAAAATTACCTTCACCTCAGTTCTTGATTTGAGACAACATGCACCTAACATCCTTACTGCTTGGTCTATCCTTTGGATCATCCAGAGTGCAAAAGTAAGCAATCCTAAGGACCAAGATCATTTGTTCATCGAACCCTTTTCCCTGTAGTTTAGGATCAATTGCTTGGCCAGGATTGTCTGAGGTCATGATGTTTCTCATCCACTTCACCAAACTCATCTCGTCGGTGTGTTGAAAGAACTCATCAGATGGAAGCTTTCCCATCACCAAAACCCCGAGTATGACCCCAAAGCTATAAATGTCACACTTGTCGGTGAACTTGAGCGTCTGATGATACTCCGGTGCTATATATCCCACTGTTCCAGCCAAGTTTGAAGTAGTTACATGCGTGTTAGCATCAGGCATCGCCTTTGCTAGCCCAAAGTCCGCAATTCTAGCCTCCATATCATCATCAAGAAGGATGTTTCCGGGTTTGAGATCTCTGTGAATAATCCGGGGACTATGGTGCATGTGGAGATATTCGAGCCCTGCTGCTACTCCTATTGCAATCTTCTGCCGAGCTGGCCAATCAAGCTCCCTGGTACCTTCTGAAACTTGCTGCAAGAGATCTTGCAAACTTCCATTCTTCATGAACTCGTAGACAAGGTAATGGCAGTCGGGTCGAGAAACATGAGCCAACAAAGAAAGAAGGTTCCGATGTCGAATTTGACCCACGGTGGCAATCTCCGATCGAATCTGACGCATCTTCTTGTTCAGAAGCTTGCTATCTTCATCAGTCAATTCAGCTGCATCTTTTGGAGGCTGAATAATCTTTTTAATAGCAATCATCTTTCCGCCACTTCCTGGCAACTCAGCCTTGTAAACTTCCCCGCAGCCACCTTTTCCAATGATCTCCAACGAAGCCAAGCCATCATCTTTCTCCAAAAATGCTAAATCCTCAGCTTTCTTAATCAATGGACTAAATATGGATGGTCCTGAATCTCTTCCTCGACCTCTTACTGCTTCCATGACCAGCTTGAACATCACCGAGAAGATGAATCCCGATATGCTTCCGGCTGAACCTCCGGCAAGGAACCCCAAAATCCACCCCATTAGCTTCCTTTTCTTGTGTTTGTGTTTGTGTTCTTGTTCGTGTTTGTCAGGAGGTGATGTTGATGGAGCTGGAGCTCCAGCAGTTGGAGATAGAGCTGAAGCTCTACTTCTATTATTACTTCTTGAATCTTTTTTCTCAGCAAAAATGTATCGTTTGGGGTACCGAGACACTGCTGATTCATCAACTTTGCTCATTAATGGAGCTGAACCTTCAAGAAAACTGTTTCCTGAGAAATCAAAGAATCGAAGGTTTCGAAATGAACGTATAGAGGGTGGGATTTTCCCGGAAAATTGATTGTTCGCAAGGGAAAGACTTTCCAGGTTGGGAAAATGCTTCAAGAAACTCAAGTCTCCTGTGAACTTGTTAGAAGCGAGATCGAGAACTCGAAGACGAATCAAGGAAGACAAATTCGATGGTATTTCGCCATCAAACAGGTTGTTTCGGAGATCAAGAACTTCGAGTTTTTTACAATAAACGATTTGGGGCGGGACCCGATCAACAATATTGTTGTGAGGAACCGATAGCTCTTTGAGCTCGGAAAGCTTCCCAATTGCTGGAGATAAAAACCCGTCGAGCCCTTTGGATTTGAACACAAGCCTGGTGACTTTAAAAACATAAGTGTCGTTGTCTGCAATCCTTCGCTCACAGAAAACGCCGGTTGCGCTGCAAGGATTGGCAGCGGGGAATCGTTGACCATTGAGGCCAAGGTCTTTAAGAATGGTGGAAAGAGCTTTCAAGTCCGAACGGTCGAGAGTTAGCCTTGCGTGGGAGATGAAGAAGAGAGAAAGGAGAGTGATGAAGTGGAGGAGGAGGTGGTGGTTCTGGTGGCGTTTGCCGGCAGAGGCTGCCATTTTTGGCGGAGGATCAGCTGAGGAATGGGGCTAATGTTAAAATAAAAAATTTGACTATTAGTTCATAGTTGGAACTATTATTTGGTATTGGTATGTATAGCTTGGATTGATCTATTATTTTATAAGCTCATACCGTGTGGAAAAAGCATGGATGGGTGATTCTTCTATTCTAATATTGACTCACATTTTGTAAGAATAAAACATTTGACTAAGTTCAGATGCTGTTCGATTGGGAAAGGTTTTATTTATTTATTTAATAATATTCATTAGGTTTCATTGCTAAAGGGTGCAAAATTGAATTTGTAGAAATTATTCTTAACACAAAGAAGGGAAAAAAAAAAAAGGTGCAAAATTCATCCTTTTTGTTTATAATTTCTTTGTTATTTTCTAAAACTATCAATTATATATTTATATATATATGATAATTTTAAATTTAATACGTACACGATATATTAAAAATATTAATATAATAAATATGATATAATATATTTAAAATATGATTAATATGAGAGATTAATACAAGATACAACATATGTAAATAGTATCATCATTGCTTATAGGTCGGGCAATTGATCCAAGGTCTATATTGGGTTAAGCTTGGTTAGGAGGTTATGTAATTCAAGTCAATCTGACTCAAACGGCTATTTAAATAGTAAAAAATATTTTATATTTAAATTTAATTATAAATATTAATATTAAAATTTTAATTTAATATATTATTTTAAATAATAAAATAAAATTTTAAATCAATTCAACATTAACAAAAAAATTTTAAATTATAATTTAATTTATAAATAAATTTAATATACAGATTATCACATATATCATATCTAAATTGGAATAAGACGAATTCTGAAGAATTATAGAACAATTTGCTATTCTTTCTCCGTCGTTTACCCCACGCAAATAAAAATGCATACACATTAGTCGATCTATAGAGAAATTTCTTAGAAAATGAAAGTCAACTCTGACGAGGTCAGTCAACAAAAGAGTGTTAAAGTCTTTCTTTTGTTTTGAGCCGTTAGATCATCTCTCTCTCTCTCTCTCTGTAGAGGTTCACTCAAAACGACATTGATTAGTTTTCTTTTCGCTAAAATATTAAAAATACCCTGAATTTTATTATTTTATTTAATTTTTTATTTTTATATTTAAATAAATTTTTAAATTTAAATGTATATTCAAGTAACTCATTAACTGTTAACTCGTATTTAAATACGATTTAATTTTTAATTTATATTTAAATAAATATTTAATATAAATTAATATTTCACTTCAAATATAAACTCATTTAAACATAAAAATTTAATTAAAATATCTATATATATATATAATAATTCAATACCTTTCCCATTATTATTATTATTATTATTATTATTATTATTATTATTATTATTATTATATTCAGCCTTTAAATGCCAAAAAGTCTACTAATATTTCCAGGAAAACGTTAAGAAGCAGGCGAAAAGACCCATCACCCGCGTTTCTTTCTTCGATTAAGAATTAACCCAAAATTTGGGCTAAGGCCATTTCATACTAAAACTAGAGGCCTAGAATGGTGGGGGCCAAATTTGTGGGGTCATTTTTTTTCTTGAAAAAAATAAAATTATATAATAATAATAATGAATAATCAGAGGGGTAATTTCAAATTGAATAATAAAAGTATTTATTATTAGGAACTGAAAATTTTTAAATTTTAGATAAATAATGGAATTAAAGATCATTATGGAAGAATGAATCATTATATTCGAACAATATAATTACAAATTAATTATAATTAACATTAATTTTTAATATCATTATTATTGTATTCATAAAACTCATGAAAAATATTTAAATTTATTAACAAATTCTCACCTTATGAAATACCAATTTCTTTTCATTTAAAAAAAATTAATTGTTTAAAATGTTTTATTATAATTTTTCATTATTTCAAAATGACTATAAAATTTAAAAAATTTGTAGTATTTTTGTTAAAATATGTTTAATTATCTCTTATTAATATGAGTATTTATTTTTAATTATTTTTAAATTAATTGATTAAAATACTTTGTATATGATAATTTTTTTAAGTTGAAATGAAATTATTTCTTAAAGTCATGCATAGTAATATAATAAAAATTATAAACCACATTTAAAACATCATTTAATGTAATTTTTTTACTATTTAATTATCGTAATATTTTTATTTTGATTCAATACTTAAAAGGAACCACTTAAATGAACTCATCTTATATTATTATTCAATATTTTTAATTTTCATTGCTAATTTATGAATACAATAATTATATAATTCAATAATATAAAAACAAAAAATTAATATGCTCTTATTTTCATAACAAATAAAGAATCAATTATTGCATGACACGTGATGTAAAATTAAGAATTACTTAAATAATATCAATTATACCTTATAATTTTAAAGACAACATGAGAAAAATACATAATAAGAAAAATAACATAAACATCACACGAATAAACGAATATATCAAAATTTATTTAAAATAAATTATTAATATGTTAAAATTTTATATAAATATATAACATTTTAAATATGAGTATAATACAAAAAATAATATGCATATAACATAAATTTATAGATCTTTCAAGATATTTTTTAAAGTTAGATAACATATTATATATATATAATATTATATTGTATTAAATTAAAAATTGATCATTTTATTTATTATTTTTTATTAGAAGGGCTTATGATCAGGTTAGATTATGATTCAAAAATTTTTTGAATTTCTTATCAAGCTCAAATTTGACTTAGATCGTGGACTTAAACTATTATTCAAAAAATATTAAAATATTAAAAAATAATTTTTACATTAATTTTAATATTTTTATAATTAAATTTAAATAAAAAAATTTAGTTAATTAAATAGTTATTCAAATCAGCTTAACTTCAATCACAAAAATTAATACATAGACTCGACTAGATCACTTAAGATTGGGCCTATCGCTTATCTAACTTTTAAACATGACTAACCATTTCAAAATTCAGAAGAATTGAAGATGAATAATAATAATTCGAAAAGATAAAAAATTATTCTTAAAAATTTTAGGGACCAAAAAACATCCTTAGTAGGTATTTTCTAAAATTGTTTCACTCAAAAATTTAAAGACAACGTTAACTTCTGCTACTATTAAATAGAGACAACATTTATTTCTAATATTATTAAATTAAAAATAAAAATAATATTTTTCTTAATTATCTTTTTATTTTATTGTTAAATATATTTTATCGAGTTTGTTTGCATTAAATAAAAATAATACTATTGTAATAATGACGTCAGCAACACTGATAGAACCATCACCATGTTTTCTTATCACTATTCGGGTGTTTCACTTTGAGATTCCTTAGAAAATTCTACCATTTCGTTGCCGTCCTGCCCGGGAATTTATGTCATTAATACAAGCTTTGCAAGTTGTATGCATATTGGGTCTTTCAAAACGAATTTTAGGATTAATTAATTATTATTTATAGTTAATTTATAATTTAAATCAAATTCATATAGATATTCTTAATACTTAATATTTAATAAGTGTAAAATTTAAATCTTATTATTATTATTTTCCTCATACTAACACATTATTTATAATAGTAATATTATATTAAAACTTAATAATTGATAATTTTATTTATTATTTTTATAAAATAACTTTAATAGGTACCGTTAGAATACTTAACAGCAAAATCTATATATATATATATATATATATAAATACATAATTAAATTGATATCACAGATTAATTAACATAAACTTAATTCCAAAATAAATTTAAGACCAAATTATAAAATAACGACATATATATATATTAATAGGATTATATTTATTAAAAAAACCCACATTGGCCTTTTAGTTTTTTTTTTTTTTTTCATTTGGAATATCAAGATGAAAAGCTATCTGACTACTTTATTCTTTCATTTTTTTTCTCGTATTTTTTTATTTATTTTTTTCATTCAAAGAGTAACTATGCCATAACCTGTTATGGATTGAAGTGTCATATCATAATAAATAAATAAACAAATAATTGTGAAAAAAATCAACGTATGTAAGGGGTGGGATGGGGTCTTTAAAATCAATATTTCTACATTTGAAAATAATGGGTACTTAAAACTAAAATTGGAATAATAATATTCTTTTTTCTTCTTCTTCATTCAAACGTTTGAGACTCATTTTTCAATTTATCCTCTTAAACACTTTCTTTTTCTTCAAAATAATTTCTAACTTTCCACATATAACAATATACAGTTATACGTATACTTGACTTAACCCAAATAATTTATTTATTTTTAATTTTTTTGATTTAAGTTTGAGTAATTTTGAAGTTTGATTTCAATAGAATTGTTGATGATGGAATAACTCGTTTCATTTGATAGGTTCGTTTTTAGTGAATTGGATTTGAGTAATTTTTTTTTAATTTTGAGTTAGCTCACTTCGATCTAAATTATTGTTTATATAATAAAAAATATTTTTAATTTTATTTTGAACATCGATGTTTGTTTTTGGATCAAAAACCAAACATAAGAAAAAATTTCCGAACCATATACAGCTCAATGTTTCACAAAGAAGTTCAAAACAATATATATTTTTAATTTGTATATTCAAAATAGTTCAAGGATTAGAAAAGGATTTTAATTATAAACCATAATTATTTTTGTTTGTTTTTAACATATATTCGGAAAAAAGAGCTATTCCCTTTCACAGTTCCCAGCATTACGCTGAAAAAAAAAATTAAATATATTTGTTTTGTTCTTTCTTAATCATGTTCTAAACTGTCATTAGCTTTAACAATTGTGATTGTTTCGAAGATATACAATCCAATATAAAACTCGAGTCAAGCTTGAAAAATTAAGGATGTGTTGGCTGTCCTGCAAAATAAGGCTATAAACAAAGGAATACGGATAAATCTCAAAATAGGGTTATTTATTTAGTTCATACAAATCGAGTTTTAGATAAGATTTTTATAAATTTAGATCAGTTTAAACTCAATCTGAATTGAACTTGAATAAAAAATTTTAAAAAAATCTGAGCTATATCTAATCCGATCTTAGTAATTAGAATTTGAATAAAAGAAAACAATTTTGAAACTAATAATTTAATGGCTTTGCACATTTCATCTTGCCATGAACAATCTTGGCTTAGGTTATTGTAAATATAAAAATCCTTCATTATTGCAAATGGTCAACTGAGACAGAGAAATGCAAACAAGCAGAATATTTTCACTTTGGTGAAGGAATTCTTCAACCCTTAAAAGAAAGCAAAAGCATAGCAGTCTAAATAAAGAAATAAGAGCAGTTTTAGATAAAATTTTCTCCGCCTGATTAGCGATATATGAAAGTATCTTTTTTTGAATTTTATAACTATTTTTTATATATCTTATTTTTTTAATTTTTATATGACTTCATCACATATATTTGATTTAGTTTTATAGAAGTTCGTAAAATATAAAGCATCAAATAAAGTTTTAGGACAGGACGGATTGAGATTGGGGGGTATTGTTTTTGGGGATGGATTAAGGGTTAGAGTCTTAAGAAAAATAAAATTTGAGGTGAGTTTCAATTATATATTCATGGATGTTGGCTCAAGGTCAGGGCAAGTGAAAAACTGCCTTGCTCCATTGCCAACTCTAGTTATGATGTATGAGTTCAGGAACTAGATAGTTATGCACGAAAAAAAATTGTTATCAATTTTTTTGTCAATTGTGATTAATTATATATGAAATCAATTCCTTTCCAAAAAATTTTAAACTTAATTAAAATTTTTGAAAAAGATTAGGTTTTAGTTGACTTTAACTAAACTAAGATTGAAAGTCGAATAAATGAAAAGCTATTACTGAATTCGAATCAAATACTCGACTGGAAGCACCACAGATTTAGAGTCTGATCTAAAGTAACAAGCGAGTTAATATATACTTTTTACTTTTTTTAAATGTTAAATTTTAAATATGAATTTTGTTAACAATTATCTTAAAAGTATTTTTCTAAAGTTAATAATATCTAACTTCAACATATTAAACATAATAAATAAAACAATCAACTATTTCATTGCATATAATAATATTATTATAAATAATATATTAAATAGCTTAAAACAAATCTTTGAAAAAAAAAGGGGGAAAATAGGCCTAAAAATACCCATCATTGTCGAGCACAACACTAAAATTCAACAATTAAATCATTATGACTTATTAAATAGAACCAAAAGATTCCATCATTGTTGGGCAATGATAAGATTCAGGCCCCCATGAACAGCCCAAGAAGGCCCAACAATTGATTTTTCAGTTTTAAACTCAATGCAAAAAGAGATACATCAAGCAAATATAAAAATAATAATAATATATTTAAATATTATTAATATTACATATTAAAAATATGTATTTAATTTTTATTTAAAATTTTTAAAATATTTAATAATTTATGTTATATTTAAATAATTAAAAAAATAAATATATCAATTTAACATCAAACCTAATCAAAAGTCAAGTAGCTCTTTCAAATCGAGAGATATAGTTTATATTAAACTGAACTAAGATAAAAATTTTAATAATTCAAGTCTGATTAATTAAAATTATAATTTTTTTTGATTAACTTTTAAAATTTAAAAAAAAAAAATTCAAACTTTATTCACTAAATAAAAAATATGTATCAATTAACTGAGTTAAATGATCGGACGTCAACTTAAAGTTTATATATTAAAAATATATATTTTTTAAATTTTATTATAACTATTAATATAAAACATAATTTTGTTGATTTTTTAAAAATGAATAAAAAATAATTTCAGCGGCTTGAACCGAGCTGTCGAGAATACATCTGGTTGACACTAATACAACGTAGGAACCTGAGTCGGTTGGTTCTCAACACCCACCGAGAGAGCAAGCAGAGAAGAGCCCGACAAGTGTAATTAGCACTGAAGAAACTACCTTGAATTGGAAAGTGAGAGAAAGGGCGAGAAACAATGGAAAGAAATGCAGAAATTATGAATCTATCCTCCACAGTAATAGCCAATCGATGCCGCTATTGTGCGTCATCAATAAATCTACTCTCAAACTGCACTGGCTTCCTTCGTCGTCTTCCTCACAATCACAATCTCCATCTTCAACGACGCTCTCCTTCTTCTTCTTCTTCTGTTTCCTATTCTTCCTTTAACAATCTTAGACTCCCTAACATCAGTCTTCTTCTCACTGGTAACTCTCTAATGCAGGTAAATCCCCGTTCTCTCTCTCTCCCTCTCTCTCTCTCTCTCTCTATATATATATATATATGGCCTTATCAGTTTTGCTTTCTGGGTCTGTTGTTTTTTCTTGTGATGATGTCGAATTGGATTTTTCCCTTTTAAAGTTTGTTTCTTTACTTAATCTTCGGTTTTGGGTTTTCCAGAAATTATGAACTTGTTTGAGTTTTTATTGAGTTTTTGATACTATTTAAAGGATTTTTTTTTTAAAAAAAAAAAAGAAAGAAGAGGAATGAATTTTACAATATTATAGTTTGTTTTTGGTTTTTGAAAGCTGTGATGAATGATGAACATGGATTCTGAGGAAGGTTCAGTTTCTGAGAATTACATGCATGATTATCAATGAATTATAAAGAAAAATTGTTAAAGAGCCTAACGAATTATGCTTGTATAAGTTATATATTGTGTGTGTACATATATAATATAGTAGAAAATTTTTGCATTTGAGTAGAAAATTTTTGGACATGTTAATATATAATATAGTAGGTGCAATTCGATTTTTCGTTTTTCTCTTTTTTGATATATTTTTGGACGATTCATAATCTGGGGATTGAAACAAAACGTTATAGAATTTGATCGTTGTTTGAGGCGATCTTGCCGGAAGGCTGTGATTTCAAATCTTGGATGTAATAATATTGGTGCAAAAAGCATCACTTGAGGTAGTGTCAAGTCCCGTGGGGATGCTATGTTCCGCTGGCCATTTCCATTTGGAGTTCATTGTACCATCTTTAGTGATAATATAACTTGTCCGTGGATCTTTAGTTCACAAAATCCAGCCTGTGGCTGCCACTGCTATGGCCGTCATCAGACTTGGATGATGTTTACTTCTATGATTTCTCGTTCAACAGTCAGGCAGTTTTCTCTTGATAATTTTTAGCGATCATTTTGTTTCTTTGATTTGTTCCATTCAATGGTGATTTTTGCTTAAAACTTCTCTTGATAATTTGTAGCGGTTCTGGAGTGGAAGTGGGATTCACAAGAACAAAGAAATGGTGGAGCATTTGCAGCATTATGGAGTGATTTCATCCAAGAAAGTTGCTGAAGTAATGGAGACTGTTGATAGGGCATTATTTGTACCGGAAGGGACCCTGGCTTATGTTGACACTCCGATGGAAATCGGTTACAACGCCACCATTTCCGCTCCTCATATGCATGCTTTTTGCCTTCAATTATTGGAGGAAAATTTGCAGCCTGGCATGCACGCTTTAGATGTTGGCTCAGGTCCTTTCCTGCTCCATCATGTTTTTTTTTTCTGCGGTTCTTCAATTTCTTTCCTTATAAATAACTCTATTGTAATACTGGAACATCAAATATGCATTGAGAAAGGGTCAAATTATAGGAGCTGATGGCCGCATCGAATCGTCCTGCATTTAGGAAGAATTTTAGTAAAAACATCAGCAATCCACTCTCAAGTGGTTTATGACTTTATGGCAAAACTAGGAGGAGAAAAAGGAGGGGATTTAGCTTTATTCTTTGTTTATTTTATTTTTTGGTTGAATGGGGAGTTGAGGCTGTATGAGAATCATGGAAGGAGTTATAAATGTGTCTAAAAAGTATTTTGGATCATTATCCTTGTAATTTTGGCCTATGTTGATCTAACTGTTCATTTTTCTTGAAGTACTCATATTGACACATTTGCAGATATGGGCATGGGGTTGTGACCCTTTAAGGATCTTCCAAATACATGAAGAAACTTAGAAAAAATTTAACAAATCCATGTTGGACATATATCTGTATCAAACACACATCATAGTCTGAGTAACATATCTTCAGGCATAAGTTGGTTATTGCATGCAATTTTATATCAACTGGAAAAGAGTATCCCTTTTTTGTAAGGCATATTATAATTTCTATTACGCATTTGTTCTGTAGGAACCGGTTACTTGACTGCTTGCTTTGCAATAATGGTTGGACCACAAGGTCGTGCTGTTGGCGTCGAACATATTCCTGAATTGGTTGCTTCTTCCATAAAAAGTATTGAAAAAAGTGCTGCAGCGCCATTATTGGAAGAAGGTTCTCTTTCAATGCATGCTGGCGGTATGTAGTCATCAGGAATATTGAAATTTAATGTGCTCTAAACCATAAACCGAAGTCTCAAAGGAGCCATTGCATCTCTCAGTTTGAAACTTCAGTCAGTTGGCAGTCGGATATGAACTTTTCGTAGAACTAATATTTATAACTTTCCACGGACTTTCACTCTTTTGAGGGTTTTTGGAGCCAAATTGGATCATCTTTAATTTTTCTGAGACTCAATGTTATGTTGAATGCTTATGACTGATACTTCGATTATGTACATTTGTCGCAGATGGAAGGGAAGGTTGGCCTGAATGTGCACCCTATGATGCTATACATGTTGGGGCAGCAGCGCCGGAAATACCTCAGCCCCTCCTCGATCAATTGAAGCCCGGTGGCAGAATGGTGATTCCTGTCGGAAATATATTCCAAGATTTGAAAGTTGTGGACAAAAATTTGGATGGCTCGGTTAGCATTCGAAGTGAGACTTCTGTCAGGTATGTTCCTTTAACCAGTCGCGATGCTCAGTTGAAGAGTTATTGAGTTTGGAAAATTATTGATTACGTGTTCGAAAGTCGATCATTGTTAGAAGGGGCCTTGAATCGAGTATTGTACAGAAATATAGTAGTCTAATGGTTCATTTCCAGACTTGCACCTCATTTTTGTATGTTGGTATGAGAATAAGTTCGTTTTTTACTCAATAAATGAATTTAATTGAACTTTTTATCTTAAATCATATTCGAGTTTTAATAATAAAACTCAATCGAGTTCTAACTTGAGTAGTTTAACTTTATATCAAATTAAATTCGAGTAAGGTTTCAAATTGAGTTCAAGTTTCAAGTCAATCGATTCAAATCGAGTTCAAACTTCTTACTATCTTGAGCCTTTGAGCTTGGCTTAACATCCCTTGCTGAAGTCTAGCCATGCTTTTCCACCGAGTTTTCACTGAACTTTTTTGAAGTTCCTAAATGGACGAAAGTTTTGAACAGCCCAAGTCGCCATCAGGACCGAAGTTACGGTCACACAGTTGCAGTAGCTCCAACAAGAAATTTATTAAATATTTTCTATATTTTTATAAATTAATTTTTACAAAGAATTTGTTACTTATTGTTGCTTAAAAGAATCGGAGCAAGCTTTTCTCCAATCCAAAACTTAAATAGCTCTCCTCTATAGTTCCTGGCTTCATATGAATGCTGCTCACTTTGACATAAAATAATTGATATACACCTCAATAGACAAACTCAATATCTCTCAATTTGCAATCACCTTGTAGATCGACTGTCAATAACCCATTCTCAGCATTGTATTTGAATTCGTGTTCCTTCATGTCCACCATACAAGACCTTGGTTTTGAGCTTGAGTAGGCTCCAAATCTGCCACACCCTCGCCCTTTGACTTTCATTATGCACCCTGCTGAAAGATTCAAGTTGCCATCCATGCCTTCTACTGCTCCTCCTGAATTGTACATGTCGAGCAATCCTATGGGAGCAAATTGAACGTCCTCACCAAATACCTGTTTTGACGTGGTTTTAATGAAAGATTCATCAGATTTGACAGAGTTATGTGAAATGATTCGGTTTCGGACGTCTCTCCTGCATTATCATACGTATCGGAATTTGGTTGTCGTCTTCGTGTATGTTTACTTAAAAGATATTGTCTTTTTTCGTGCACCTATAGATCCCGTAAAGTCTATTATAGGTGCGTTTCTCTTGGTTCAAAGGATTTCTCCTTTAAGAGAGTTCTTTAGCCAACACAGGTACCAATTGAGCTATAGTAGAGTCCTTTAACTAAGGTACTTGCATTGGCTAAACGATTCTCTTAAAGGAGAGGTTGTTGGTTCGAACCAAGGGATACACACTGATGGGTGACAAAGCTTTGTGGATCTGTGAGTGTCAAGAGATGACAATACTTAAGAGGGAGTGACGATCAAATCTTGATACGTAAGATAATGCAGAGAAAGTATCTTAGAACTCAATCATTATGTTAAGTACTAAATGGACACAGAAAGTAGTTGATTACTAACCCTGATTGGGGAGATGGTATATGTTTCACATTTAAGAGTAGCCAATGACACCTTAATATTTCCATTCTTTGGCAATTTGGAGAGAGATCCTGCAATGAAAAAAAAAGGTTAATTTTAGATCCTCCAATGGAGATGCTAATTTCGGATTTCAGTCTTCTCAGTCAAGTTGATGGAGCCAAAAAGTTTAACCTGAATTGAAGGCATAAACTGCACAATCTCCGTTCCAGTTTTGCCCTGCTAAATCTTCAATGAACTCAACATCACTGGGACTCAAGTTCCCTGAAATGGCTAAAGGTGTGCTTGTCATGTCTTCAATTGCTGGTTTCAATGGCCAACTTCCTGCTCCTTGGCAGTTGAAAACACCAATCACTCCAGATAACTTGTTCAAGTTCCATATCTTTAGAAGACTGCAAAAGAGTTCATATTTGTTTAAAAAAAAAAAAGAGAGAGAGAATACTGAAACCAGATATATAATAGATTGGTACATGGGTTAGGTTGGATCAGGTCGAGTAGATAGTGGTTTGAAACTTTCAAAAAAATTTTTCTTAAATCTAAATTCAACTTAAGTTCGCAAAAACTTTATCCAAAACTTGACCTGTATGAGCCAAGCAGGTAACCCGACTCATTTCGTGCAGTAAGACATTTACCTTTTTCCATCCATGACAGGATCGCTGAATAAACAATCTCGAGTGGGACGGCCAGCATATCTAGCTCTTAGTACAGATCCGTCAGGCAACACCAGCTTTCTAAGGATTTCAAAATCATGATTGCCTGGCTTGTCGCTATGATAACAAGAGAAGGAAAAGAAAAATAGAAAATTACCATAAGAATGTTCCAACAATATGATAAAATAAAAATAAAAATAAAAATAAAAATCATCAGTTATTGTGGCTAACCTTACATATACCGCACAACCCCCTATTGCCCTTGCAACGCCATGAAACTCAGCTGTGTCATGTTTGCTCTGTAATAAATAGAAAAGAAAGCATATGATGATCGAGTTGATTTCATGATTATAAGTTCATTTCATACCAGATCAGACCGAAATAAGATTACATATATTCTCATAACGAGGAGTCATTCAAGTGTATACTATCTTTATATATAAATCCCCGCACTGTTACATTCCATTTAGGATTTTAAGAGTGGGTATAATTGGATTTTTTATTTTTTAACATCTCTCTCGTTAACCTTTATGACTCGTTTAGGAATAATCAATTTCATAGGATGGTTGGAGTATTACAGGGGGCTGTAACAAATCTGATATGAAGGTGTGGCAGGGCAATATTATGTTTTCTGGCTTGTGCTTCTTGGCAACCTGAGAATAAGGAAAAGATTGTAGATGTTGCAACTCGAACTCCAAACAAAATCAATTGAATGTCACCTTTTAAAGATGCTAGACTAAGCTCAGGGTTTCGAATTTGCCTTCTTTCGCTTTCTATGGTTTCAAATATCTGAGAGGCTTAGGTTTTGCGAGTAGCTCTAAGCATGAAGACAGGTATGTAGATGTTAAAACGTGCATTCACAATAATGTGATCTAGTAATGAGCTATGTTACTCAGACTTAGATGTGAGTGTTTGATCCAAGTATGTGCCTGATATTGATATATTTAATTTTTTTTTCAAGTTTTTTATGTATTTAGAGCATCATATCCTCATTTTCAAGTCTGAATATGTATTCGACACGAATATTAAAGATAAACACTTAAAAAAAATAAAGAATAGGAGCTAACATAAGTAATCCATGATAATAGGAAAGGAAAGCATATCATACTTGGAACATGTCCCAGTCTGGCACCACAATTTCCCCAAGAAGTAGACTGTTAAAAGCAACAGATGCAATATGTAAGGTCTGCAACGTTGGCTCTCGTGGCATGAAATCTTCCGATGCTCTGGCAACAGCACTGTTTTTCGAACTGAAAAATCATTCAACATCTTATCAATACTTAAAATTTCAAGTTAACAACTTGCAAAAATATTTCGATTTGATCATATTTTTACCTGTAAATTGAGTCCGAATTATGACTCATGCAACAAATCAGGTTATTATCTTTGAAGTTTCTTGCTGTAGATCGTTCAAGTGCTTGTTGATACTGTCTAGTCAACGAAACTCGTCCGCCATAACCAGAACCCAAGGTCTCAATCAAATTCTGGGCATCGACCTTGACTCCATCGACGCCATTGCTGGCTAGATAGCTATGGAGATCATTGTAGAAATCGAATATTTTCATGGGGTCAATGAGCCCAACTCCATACTTCTCCAAGCTGTCTGGGATAATGTCTCTCACATTGCCTACGTTACCAGGTGATTGGATTGGGTAAACAAGCTTCGGATTGTACATTTTCATTGCTTCAGATGTTGGAAGAACACCTCCCCAATAGCCAGTTAAAGCATGCCAGACATACACATACCTGCATTAATATGTAATTTTTAAATTTAAGCTTCCGACATAGATATGATCAATTTAAGTTTTTCATATATTGGAAGGATTTTTAGAGAATTATATCTCTATATTTGTATCCAAATATGCATTAGATACGTGTACGGAACATGTGCTTCAAAAAAAACTGAACACTCGGAGCAACATATAACTATTACTAATTGAAAAGCTTAGACGTATAAATTTGAAACCTTACTTTAACCCATATTTTCTTTTGATCATGTCAATGAATTCATGGAGATCATTGCATCCATCAGCATCCGAACCTGAACTTTTGAACTTACTGTTTTCTTTGATATCTACTAATCTAGATGCAAACCTGTCAAATAACAAAAAGCATCAAGAAACATGATTAGCAAAGCGAGGCAAATGACTATTTATGTCACCTGAACTCTTTATTTTTTTTAAAATATCTATGTTTAACATATATTCGGATATGAATATAAAATATGATGACTACTATGTCCGAGTTCCTAAGTCTGGGTAACATCAGAACTGTCTATGACATTACAAAGAGGACTTACTGTGACCCTTCAACGAGTGGTTCTCCTTCTTTTCGAAACTCATTTACAGTATCTTGCCATCCATCGTCAATGACTAGGAATTTTGGGGAACAGCCTCCATCCGAGAAACTGCCAAATTACAGTAACAAATGATCATATGATCTTTCGAAATTTGTGATGATTTTGGAGCAATTTTATTGTTTCATTAATATTATTACTACCTTTGAAGACCCTCTTTGATGCCCTGAGGATTAACTTCAGTGTAAAATGCATCCCAAGTGCACCACCCAAACCAGTCCAAATGTGCAGGGATCTGTCTATCAATACATATCAAATCTATAGGGTTCAATATATATATATATATATAAAGAAAACCAAGAAAGGATTAAAATTGTAATGTTCAGTTTGGGTTTTTTTGAATTTTATTTTGTTCGAGAGATAATTAAATATGTTCAATTCGATTTTCAGCTTTAATAAATATTTGAACAAAACAAAATTCTATTTTTATTCGAACTGAATCAAATTCTTTTTTTATTTAACTTTTAACAAATATTTTATTTCTATATTTGTAAAAAAATAAAAATAAAAAAAAATAAAAATACTATAGAAATTCTTTGTTAAATTTAAAAAACCAATAAAATGAATCGATCCGAATTGATGAAATTCAATTTTTATTGATTCGATTTTAAAAAAAAGTAGAATTCATATTAATCGTAATTTTTTTTCAAAACCAAAGCAAACCAAACTGTATTAATTCAACAGTTTTGAGATTAATTACCTTCTTGTTTTCAATATGACTGAAAGTGCCCTTGTGCTTCTCCAATATCCTACATAAACACAAACAATGTAGGCAGGAACTTCAGCTTCTGCTGGCATTAACTGCCAAATGACAAAAAATTGCAGCAGACAATACCTATGTTACTCGAAGTGAGTGTTAGATATGTGCATGTGCTTAACACGGATATACTTAATATCATACTTCTATGCTCATGTCCAAATATATATCTAATACGACTATTGAACAAGAATATTTAAGAGCAAATGAAGAATCGGAATAACAAAAAGATAAAACATTAGTAATTAGTTTGTTGCTATTTTGAGCTTACTTTATGGAGTTCTTGATGAGTTCAAATGGATTGTCCCCTGAATTAATGAACACTGGCTCCAATATTTTTAAGTTCTGGACATTGGCATCACCTGAAGATTCAAACGACACAGAAAACTTAAATTGGGTTCGGACGTATAGAATTGCAGATCCCTATGTTACTCCAACTTAGAAGTGTGTCAGATATAGGTATTCAACGAGAGTGCTTAATTTTTTCAAAGTATTTCATATACATGGAGGATCTACCCTATATACATATCCGAATATATGAATTCTTTAGAAAGACGAGGAGTAAAAGTAAGAAGGATAGATTGAATAAAAAGTTATAGAATTCACCAACCACTTTCAACACAAAACTGGAGCTCATTTGCAGGAGTTCCTTGCAAACTCGTTCGGAAATCACCATCCAGGACAGGTAAGAAGAGAATATAGAATGTGTTTCCAGTGTTGGTTGGATCAGAAGAAATCTCGTCATCAACGGCAGATTCTTCTCCTACTTCCATAAGAAGCATTTGAGTCTCCAATGGAATTTCAGCACCAGATTTCCCATATCTTGGTATCATCCACCAGATTTTGAATCTAAAGAGACATAAAAGCTTGAATCCCCTGTAGTAATTAAACAGAGATCAAATGAAGTTCATGAAGAACAACACTACTCGGATTCGAAAATGTATCCAACATATGCATGTCAAGATTTTGAAGGACCTTAAAGATTACATTTGCATACCTATAAGATCGATATAACATGATAAAAAAATAAGTCCGAATACGATAGCATAAAGCAATATGTTGAACTTGAAACTGGGGAACTTACTCAAGAACACCGAGAGTGAAAACATTGCGAGAATTGGGAATTGATGAAGTTGCTCCCAGAAAGGCTGACCCTGAAATTCCCTGAGAAACGATTATGTTGTTCGGAACCTGAGTCAACACCACCTTGCCCCTCACCATGAGGCGGCCATCTTTAACACATGGCGCTGCCGTGATTGTCATTCGGATAACACAATGCAAAACAAACGAACTAAAACCAGAAAGATCAACGGAAAACTTGGAAAAGAGATTTTGAGGTAATAAAAATAAAGAAGAAAAAGGAAATAAATGACAGACTAGACATGTTTTTCCAACATCCGGGGCTTAGCTATTTATATTCAACATTTCCTAAGCTAATCAAATGGATAAAGTGTAAATAAATTAATGAAAATCCCAGAATCAAACCGTGTGGTTAGACTTGGATTATAGTTTCACGTGTCGGATAACGCTGTTGGCTTTCTTCTACGCCATGAAAAAGTAAAAAAAAAAAAAATTGACAAAAGGGCGTGATGTTCGACGTTGTTGACATTTTGGTCACACCCTGTTGGCTTCTCTTCGCTTACAGCTTGCAAAATGATAAAGCCATGTCAAGAACACATCATTCTTATTAAAAGTTATGTTCTTCAAATTCAAAAATAAGAATAAAATAAAAATATATTTAATTTTTTAAATATTTTATATTTATTTTTAAATATATATTAAATATAAATATTTTAAAAATAACGAATCTTGATAATATATATTAAACCCCACCAGTTGCAATTTTCCAGAGAATTCAATTAATAAAAAACTATAATAATAATAATATGTACTAATAAAAATTGAGGTAGATTGACTTGAGCTAGCAGATAAAAATATTTGAAAAGTAAAAAGATGGTAATAATCAAATCTGGATAGTTCGAGATAGATAAAGACGTGCGGTCAAACCAACGTGGCGGTGAGTAGGATCAAAAGTGGTTTTGTCTCCCACCTGTGTTCCAATCTATATTTTATCCAGACATGTTCCAAAATCCGACACACACATAAAGCATAGAAATTTTTTTTTTAATTTTTCAATTTAGTGTGAGATTATGTTATTTAAATTTGGATAAAAATCAAATACGAATGTGTATGGACATAGACATATCAATCAATTCTTAAAAGAATCCTGTATACTTCAACATAAGACAGGCAATGTTTGCAGGCTCTTCCAGAGGGTTCTCTTGACTTCTGTCTTAATAGAGGATGCACATCGATCATTTCGTCTTTGTTTAATGTTTAACTAGGGAGAAAAATTAAGAAAGAATGAAAGTAAATCCATTTTCCCACCAGGTGCTTCTGTTTCTATGCGACCGCCGCTAGTTTGTTGCATTAACTTGCTTAATGAATTAAGAATTTAGTTTTCTAAATATTAAAACAGTAAAAGTATATGTTCAAAGGTCAATTAAAGAATTGGATTAACTATTCAATCACATGATATTAATCATGTTTCCTATCTCTTTTCCAAGTTAATTTTTGAGTAAAATCGTGCTCAAATTCATGCATGAAAATTTCGCCAAATTATCTTAAGTAGTTGGGGAAGATGAGAGAAGTAGATTTGAATTGACAATATATGGATGAGGATCGATTTTTTAGTGAGTGTATTACATGTTGTTCCACTGGGTAAAGAACGTGGGTGAAGGTATGAAAACAGGTAATCATCAACAGATTATCTCAGTTGAACTTTATTCGTGAAATTGAAAACATTTTATTTGAAGCAGTGAAGACGTAGTGGAAAGAAAGATCAAGCATGGATGAATCTAATCCATTGAGATAAGCTCGGGATGCCTCCATTAACAACAGTAAGTAAATAGTAACCAGGGGGTGCGACGTTCGGAGATGGAGGAGCCTCCAAAATTGCTGTCACCGAACCACCAGCGTCCCTCGTCGTCCGCCTGCACCTCAGCTTCAGCAACCTTTGATTCATCGAAATGGAATGCGTCGCGAACGGTGGAGCATAGACACTATATTCCACATCTTTGTTCGGCCTTCTTCCCAGCCTGAAATGAACGGTGAACGCTTCCCCATATGCAACGCCGGACGAATTGCTGCCGTACTCGATCGACACATTTCCTGGTCTCAAGTGATGGAATTGCCGATCCATATAATCAGGGACGAATGCTTGTAACCTTAGCTCAGTTGGGTACGACGCGTTTCTGAAAGTGTACCGATTATTAGGGTTGCCACCAGCAACCAAGACTCTCCCATCAGGTAAAAGAAGAGCTGATGAATGATACATTCTGGCAATCCTGGTTGATTTCAGGACTGAAAATCTTCGGCCGAGCTTTTTATTTGGATTATATAGGTAAGGGTTGAGAGAAGGAGTTGATGCGTTGTTCCACCCGGCGCAACCTCGTTTAGCCCCATTGATGATGAGAACATGGCCGGTCGGGAGGATCAACATGTCGTGCATGGTCCGAGGTCCCGGCATGTTTTCCATCTTCCATTTGTGGGTGTTCCCCGTGATCACCATTCTACCGCAGGTGCTCTGAGCCTGGAGGAACCTTCCCCTTGCTGCTGCTTCGTAAGCTCCCATGGCGGCACCTCCGCACACCATGACTTCCACTTTCCGGAACTCGTCTTTATGGTCCAACGGGAGTATTACCGATGACCCTGAGCTAGGGTAGTTTCTTGACCCACGTCCTGGAATCCTGGGAAAGGTCTTGATCACCTTGTTTCGTCTATAATTGAAGAGGATCGAGTCACGGTTGGCGAAAATGAACAGGTTACCATCTGAAGACAGGTGGAGGAAAGGATAGAGGTTGTTTCCGCCACCATTGGGGTCGTTAGTCTTACGCAAGAAAGGAAGGTTAAAAGAAGTGTCCTTGGAGTGCAATTTAGGTACAAATTCGTAACTAAAGACATTCCTTCCACCTACTATTATAACTCGATCATTTTGAGGCAGCAATTGATTCGAAGCATACCATCGTCCATCAGACAACAACCTCTTCGATTGCCTCCAATTACATTGCTGATCATTACAAGGTCTGAAGTATCTTATTCTTCGAGAGCCACGGCCATGGCCACCAATCTGAAGAAGTGTGCCATTGCTCAAGAACGAACCTGAGGAGCACCAGGGATCTGTGTCAAGCCTAAGCGGCCTAAATTTATTGCCAGAAATGTCGTATTCAACCGAATGAGCATAGCACGACCCATCCGTTAAATCTTTACGGGAACGAGTGCTGCAACTTTTCCCATTGTACCGTCGACGAAGCTGGTACTGAGAAGGGCCTGCTTCAGTTTGATCAAAAAATATAACAGTATTGCGATGTGTTAAAGCCATATGCATGGCTACAACGCCTGTATTATTTCTTAGTAGCTGCCATGTCCCTTGTCTCCCACCGTAGGACCTCCCAACTGCATCACTAACAACAAAATGCAGTAAAGCAAAGATGGCATGAATTGTAATGTAGAGCAAATAATTCTTGTCTCCCATGTTGGGAGTGAGGTTTCAACGTTATAGTTCAAGGGGTTACTGAACTTTCTTATATAATGTTGCTTTTAGGCTGAGGTTAATTCACCAGGCTGATGGCTCCCAAAAGGTTGTCGAGTTACTTGAAAGCAATCTTGACGTGAGCTGAATAAGAGCAGAACAAGATGTTCATGTTTATCATCACGCGACTGATGTTGTTTTTCAACCCACATAAATCTACGGAAAATTGCACAATTCTTGGCTGACAGCAAGTAGATCCGACAGCCTGTTTTCATATTATTTTCTCATATCATAATAATGTTTAAAATTTTTAAATGCATAAAAATTATTAATATATTAATAATTTATTTTATATAAAAATTATTAATACATTAATAATTCGTTTTGTATAAAGTTTGACACGAAAAAAGGTTACCATCAGCGTACAACGACATTTTTATTGCCAAAGAAAAGGGTAGATAATTGTAAGCAAGCTAAAGATTGACACCACTGTAGGCGGAAGGTTTGCACCAATCCTGAATCACCAATGTCCCCTTTTCCTTTACTGAATTGCAAGCAGGCTCAATGTCGCAAGCTAGTTCTAGCTGAACACGTTATTAAAAGAAGGAAAAAACCCCTCAAGCCCGACCTTAAAAAGCTAGCTTATGAAGTGGAGCATCTAAATCTAATAAGTTATAAAAGTCACACTCAGGTACAAAAAATAAGCAATGCGAGATTTTCGATACTGGCAAAATTGGTGTAGACTTTCGACACTCTCTCTGGCTCTGATACTGAATTAAAAATAATCAAACCCAATTTCAAAAACTAGCTTGTAAGGTGGAGACTCATATAGAGTATATAAGCCATACTTAGTAGGCAATATGAGACACTTGACAAGAAGGAACACGCCGATAAAGATCAGACTGCCAAGAGATTAGAGCCATTTCATTGTACAGATTATGGTTTAAAACTAGCAAACCAATTTAGCAGAGCCACAGCATTCCAGCAGGAAGGCCATGTTTTGACTCCGCAAATAATGCCCCAGCAAAGCATATGGGAATGTTGCGGGCCAGTGTTCCATACCACCAATAATAATGATTGCCAGTGAAAATACTTTATATGGGGGCTGAAAATGAACTCTCACAGCATGAAAAATGGTACAGATTACAGTTGGCACAAGGTACGGATGCCAATCCACAAATACACAATCATATGATCTACTTGAATAGATAAAGACGCATCAATAAGTTTTTGTTGTTTGATGAAATCCACAAATATATACAAAAAAGCATTCGATGGGTACCTCTTATCTCTGAATCAATTAATCATGCCCAACTGAAGAAGTCTCTTTGCACAAGAAACTCGAAGATGAAGACTTACTCTCAGAATGATGCAAAGATATAAACAGCAGATGAGAATCCAGGCAAGCATTTTATTATGCTTAATAGAGTCTTATTCGGGTATCAATGGTGCTTCGGCAGATGGGACACAACTCAAGGTCTTGCCCACACTCACAGCAGGTCTGCATGGAAGTAGAACTTAGGCATGCAATCACCAAGGGACGTAGGAATAAAGTAAAGCCCTTAGTTAAAGTATGTTACCTGATGTCCACAACCAAAGGCCATATCCTTTGCATTGCAAAGACAAATGGGACAAAACTGTCAGAAACAAATTAAAAAAAAGGTCAAAATTTTCACATTGAACAAAGAAAAACGGAAAAAAAGCAAACTTCTTTAGAGGTTGCTTTATGAGACTTGCAACTAGTAAGTCATTAGCATGAGTACATGATTATCAGAAGCAGAACTTGCAGGAGGAGCTGTTCTGAAACGTTCTTCATGTCTACCATAAGAAGGTTCACTTGGACGAAAACTGCTTGACCGTGAAGGTTTTGAGTTGCTAAAAGAACCCACACCATAAAGAGGAGGGGGAAGAGCAACCCTATCGATAGCTTTCCCCCTGCTATTACTGTTAAACCAATAATGAAAATAAAGATTCATTTGAATGTTATCCCCGGTAACAATGGTAAAATGCCTCGTAAACCAACTAAAACAATACCAATTATTACCCCAATATGTTAAGCTCTAGCGTTGCTTTGTACTGAGAAGGAATTTCCATCAATGCTGCCAGAGCAAACTCCGCCTCTTTTCTGGACCTATCCATATTCTTTGACATTATTTCTGTAAAATTCACAAACTGCGGGAGGCAGCATGCCAAATTAGACAGCGAATATGAATAAAAAATTGTTACCCTGGTAGCATCAAGAAGCAAATACAAGAAAAAAAAAATACCGTACAAGCCACACTTGCCTGAAAATTATCGAAGGCACGGGCAGGAATGTTATCATCAAATTCTCTCATCATGTCCCATGGTCCATCTCCAACACCAACTAAAACAATTGACAAGGGATACTCACTGCAAAATAATTAGCATATTAGGAAGTTGAATATCAAAGAAAATATCATTTGGGGACACAAGCAACCGTATGGTACCTTGCTTTCACAATCGCTTCAACTGTTTTCATTTCTTGTGGGCTTAGTTGGCCACGCTCTGTATCAACACTTCTAGTCACCTGCTCCCATTCAGCGTCAAAGATAATCTACATTTGTGAAATTATCGACAAAGATTTCTGCTTTTGCAAGCAATTCTTCAGCCTTTATTTTATGGCCACTAATAGTATCCAGTTTTGACACTTCCTCTCCTAGGGTTTGTGTAGTCTCAGCTTTCTTAAGTAAATCAATTGATTAGGTTTTGTTTCTCTATCTGCTTCTGCTAATAATGCTAATCCTCTGTCAAAAAGGAACTCAGCCGAGAACATGAAATCTATGGATGTGTGGACCGACTAAAATATCCACGCTAAACTAGCTGCTGACTTAAAAATTAATTTCAGTTCCGTTAAACTTAATCTTGGACCTGTCTAACTTTCATTTGGACCTTAATTTTACTATAATCTTAGGCCATATGAATAAACTAAGTGCTTGTAGCAGCATTGCCACATGATATTGATGTGCACACCACACCAGAGTCCCCGAATATTTTGATATTTACTCAGAAGCCAGTTTTTCAGGTTAAATACTACCATAAGATTTAAAGCACGGATTTCAACTACAAATGTGTTTCAGCGAAGTTCAAGTTCCAGCAATAGCGGATACCTATAAAGTTACCTTCGCCATTTTTCTCAGTGATAATACAGAATAAAATGATCAACCAGAGAAGTCCTTTAGTAATTCAAGGGGTTAAAAGGATGAAAGACAAATTTGTCTAATAATGCGGTTATTCAATACTAGGACTAGATTATAATTGTATGCAGTATTCTAACCTATTAACTACAAGAGAAGGAATGTGCAACCATGTCGCTGAACTAAGTGTCTGTGTGTGCGTGTGTTCTTTTTTATCATTTATTGTTTTAATAGGACTTACCAAGTATTTGATAATAAACAAATTATTCTACAACACAAAGCAGGCAAGTTACCTGCCCATCAGCTATTATCAGTAACACGTGGTATTGCCCACCACTTTGCTCGACAATGGTGACGGCCATTTCAATGATAGGAGCAAATGATGTCGGTCCTGTCAAAGAGAATAAATGCATGTTGGTTTAGAGGGAAGGAAAATATTCAGAAAATAAGACAAGCAGGGGACTGACAACCTATGTTGCTCTGACACATAATTTTTTTAAGTACCCATGTTTGACGCATATTTGGACATGGATATGGGGATATGACACTCCGAAAATCCTCTAAACACATAGAAAAAAATAAAAAAAAAGTTAAACATACCCATGTCGGACACATACCAGCATCCAGGACACATACCAATATTCGACACTCACGTTCTAAGTCAAAGTAACATAGCTGACAACGGAATGAAGAAAAGGAAAAAGTGAAATGAATTATAACCTGCAAGTCTCAGATTAGGCACTAATTCCCGGTATCGTCTCAAGACTTCTTCAAATCCATTGCAAACAGTCTCGTCCGGATAGAAGCTGAATACTTCTTGATCATGTGTTGATGCTGCCAGTTCAAAGAAATCTCATATCATCTTGATCACCAAGAAGATTAAACTAAAAGATCCAATGGAAAAAAAAATCCAAAATCAATACCATCTCCAAATCCAAAACAAGGAATTAAATTATCCTCGTCAAAGGAAGACAACGTTTTTCCAATAATGGATATTGCTTGTTCATATGGATTTTGCTCATCCCCTATGTGGTGTAGACTTCTTCGGTGGAATGATCTCGCACCTAATTTAAACCACATTAAAATGTGTTGCACCGTAACAAAAGAAATATCTTCAAATGCATCTAGAGAAGGTCAAACCTGTCCACTCATTGCTCTTAGTGAGATCAATACCGACAATAAGATTAGAAGACTCCAAGCCAGCACGGGCCAGAGCCTCAGTAACCTGCGGAAAAGAATAGTATAACAAGCTTTTTCTTACCACATCAAAATGGTACCAACCCAATTAGAGCTACAAGTTTTTTAGCAGATTTATGAGAGAATCATATCTTTAATTTAATAAGAACTACGTATAGTTTGAAAAGTATGTATAGAAATTCATGTCCGTTCCACCTGTTACACAACCCCAAGGGAATTTTAAAATATCAACAGCTCCTTCATATGTAGCGTTATGCCACATCGTGAATAGCAGATTGTAAAGTAAAATAATAATAATAATAATAATAATAATAATAATAATAATAATAATCATAATCATCATCATCAACATCATCATCATCTAAATTTTCAACAAACAAGTTAATAGTTATTAAACAAAACATTCAAGTTCAACAAAAATACCAACAGATGAATGGGGAATAAAAACCAAGTGCCTCTAAACGCATTCCTGTCAGGAACATGCTCAGCAATATAAAGATTGACTAAGCATATCTTGCATTTAATACATTCCAATCACCGGGAAACTACAAATAAAGTATTACCTGGTCCAGGCTATTGTAGTTATCATCTATTTTCGAATACTTTCTCTCCAACCTCCTGTTTGACCCGGGGGCATGACCACCATAGCTTTGAGGTGGAGGGGCATAATGCTGCTGGGGAACATAGTCTCGGCCTGAGGGAGCATATGATGGCTGCACATATCTATTATCCCATGAATACGAATTAGATGCAACAGATGAAGACTGTGCTGTGGTCGAACGTTTTGATGTTATACCACCCATCAGCTCTACAATTAATAGATATTCTGCAAGATTCAACATATGCAAACATGAATGCGGTGAAGAACCCAAGTTGACTGCAACAAAGTAATGTAATTTCAAGGATATCATACATAATTTTGAAATAAATGATAGGATTAACTTCAGTTGATTATCTGATATTATTAAGATTAAAATAATTGCCAGTATTTTCAGAAAAGGCGTACCACTTTCCCTTTCATACGGAAAGACCCTATTTCCATTCTGCAACAATATATCATTGCAGAAAGGGAAGGCAACCTCAATTTTGGAACTCTGTATCACCCGATTTCCCCTCCAAAGAGATAGGAATGGGAAGGGAATTAAAAATTAAATGAAAATCGGACAATTAAGTCGACAGAATACAAACTGAAAAACAAATTTGTGATCAAGGGTAGCATTAATCAGCATCGAAAATGCCAGTAAGAAAAGAAACCTATGTTAAGCTTCGATTATGAGGCGAATGCCATGTCATTCAATTCCTATCCAATGTCCACTGTATGCAGAGAGTTTTTGGAGTGATTACATTTGCAAATTCTATTGACACTTAGGGTTATGAAATTTTATGTCATTAATTTGTGCTGTTTTCTTTGGAATTCAGTCATGCATTTATCCAGATAAACTTACAAGTTTTTAATAAAAATTCAAAAAGATAAATACTTTCAACAATATAGCAGCAATTAAATACTTATTGCTTCAAAATGCAGCAATCAAGAATGCTGACTAAACAATTAACACCTCATATTAAGCTACAACGACGAAATAAATTCGTTACTATACCTCCATGGGATTTTCAATCTATAATTTCTTCCCAAAATAAGACAATATAAACCAGAAATCTTGGAATTAAGATAAGGTTCCTTGCTTCATGATTTAAGAACCAAAACTAAACAGATAATTTTCACACCTCTAAATTCTTTCACACGCATAAATCTGTTTATAAATTATAATCCATCGCCCCAAAAGAAAGGGAAAATAAAAGAATAAAATGCATTAAGAATCTAACCACATTTATAACAAGATCCCAGATTTATAAACAATCCTAGCTGAAAACCCATAAAGCAAAAACACTCAAATGTCCAAATTGTACATCCGCTCATCAAAATTCACCAAATTTCAGTAACCCAACAAAAGAAAAGAAAAAAAATAACAAAGAACCGAAACCCAGAGTCAAAGTCAACAAGAACAGTTGGAAATAAACAATTAAATAAATAAATAAAAAGTAAGCGAAAGGGGTTCTTAGTTCTTCACCGTATTAAGAAAAAAAGTTAAGATTCTGCAGCATTGTTGGCTTAGGGGGTGGGTAATGAAGAAAGAAGAGATGAAGATGGGTGTTAAAAGGGTTCAGTGGGCGGAGAAGACCATGTTTGTACGCGGTAAAAGTGAAGAACATCAGCAGTGAAGATGGGAATTTGTGTTGGGTCGGCTTGGTTTGCTTCTTGGAAGTTTCCTTTTGATGAAATTGATTGATCGTTGACACCCGTATTCCACTTGCATTTAACCTTGGCTTTTCACTTTAGTCTCAACTTTCAACTGGTTTCACATCTTTGTCCGAAACCCGCCTTATCCACAGCTATTTTCGGTGACTATTATTACTTTTTTACATTCTTTCATTTGCACTACTTATAATTTTTTTATAATTGATCGAATTAATATTATAAAATAATTTAATATTAATTTAATTAAAAAAATATAAAAATATAAAAAATTTAAATAAATTATAATATGAAAGTTTGATGTTAATTAGTATCCAATTAACAGGCCAAAATAAAAAGATTTTTATAATTATTTTTTGAATTTCATCACAATAATTGATTTCATGTAAAAAAATATAAAATAAAATTTAGATACTAACGGATGCCTAATTACCGGTTACCTAAAATTTTTATATAATAAAATATTAATATTTTTTAAATTTATACTATTACAAAGAGAATAGCTGATTATGTTGTGATATAATCGAACATTAACTTAATTATTAAAATTATTAAAAAAATTTTTAAAATTTTTAAAAGATATTATCAAACAATATAAATTTAATAATTATTATATTTTTTTAATTACTTGTTAATCATATTTAAAAAAAAAACATAATTTTTTTGACTTTTTCTTTTTTTTTCTTCACCCAATGGGTATGTCAATCTATTTTTTTTATAAAATATTCTTAAAGTAAAACACATATATTTTTTTAAGCTACTAACTCTTTTTAAAACATACTTTACATAGTTCTTTTCTTCCATCAAGATAATGGATGTAACCAATTTTAATTTAACTAATCATTCCGTGATTAGTTTATTTATTTAAATTTAAAATTTTATTCAATATTTAAAAGAGTTTAGATAAAAATATTAAGTTTAAAAATAAATTTTAAGAAAAAAGCTTGTTTCTCCTCATCTTTTAACACCCAAACCTATTTGATATTATAAAATTTAAAAAAATTAAAGATGACCAATAATTATCTTTAAAAGATAAAAAATCATATTTAACAATCATCTTTTAGAACTCTATCACTGAAGAGTTTTGAAGACGACATTCGTCCTTAATATTATTAAATTAAAGATAGAAAAAAAATTTTATCATCTTATTATCTCGTACATAAAAATTTATTGTTTTGTGATGCCAACCAACCCATTTTTCATTTATACGGTATATATTATATAAAGAAAACAAATATGATATTATAGTATAAATAAAAATATTTTAAATTATTCAAGTTTTAAAATGTAATGAAAATTAAAATTAAAATAAATAAAATAAAATCTTTTTTAAAAAAATTATGTGATTTTAAATGAATTTAAATTATCTATTTATAAATGTAATAAAACTCAAATAAAATTTAAAATTTATATTTCGGATATAAGGTAGAATTTTATCAAATCGAACCAAATGTGGTAAATAAAACTCTAACTTTAATACTACTTGAAAACATTTTAACTTTTAATGTTATTTCCCTCTTTCTTAGATATTTGCTGGAAAGTGAACATTACAAAGCTTAAAAAAAAAAAATATTTTAAAAAATAAAAGAAACGACGTCGTTAACTGCTTGCTTGAAGGCGTTTGGATAGTTGGATTTTCGGATAGTATGATATCCTTCGGGAACCCAACCGAAGAAAAGACAAAGCAAATGGTTCAATCTGACAAAATGATCCAAATTGTTCAAGGGAAAGAAAAAAATTCGAAATAATCATAATAATGGCTTCTTTGGCTCTTCCTTCTCTCAATTCTTTAACCATTTCGAGCCTCCATAGCCAGAAAGCTCCTTCTTTGAGCACTTCGTTTCCAAGTACATCGACTTTGAGACATCCATCCACTTTCACTCCTCATCGTTTTGTATGCTTCTTTTTTTTTTCTCACTTTTTTTCAACCTTTTAATTCAATGGGTTTTGGTTTTTCCCCTTTGTCTTTGCTTTCTTCCGTTGATTTTTTGTTTTCTTGTGAATTTAGCAATGTGGGGTTATTCGAATGCAAGCTGCTGAAGAAGATTTTGAGTTGAAGCAAATAAGAGATATGGCTGCTGCAAAGAAGAGATGGGATGCTATGGTATATTTTCTTTAATCCTCAACTTGCGAAAATTTTCCTTTCCCTTTTCTTGTAATTTGATTTTTACTTGATTTTTTCGCTGTCATCTTTGATAAAGTAAAATTTTATTTCTCTTTTACGTGAGTTTATTTTGCTCAGTAAGTGCTATGTTACTCGGACTCCGATTCGAATGTTGGTTACTATATGTGTCCAACATAGATATGTTCAATATTTTTTAATTTTTTTTATTTGTTTGAAGAGTCTTAAAGTGTTATATCTTAATACTCGATGTCCAAATATGTGTTGAAAATGGATGTTGGACTTAGGTACATAAAGAAATGAAGAGCCCGAGCAACATGGAGTAAGTTTAATGAGGATGATTGTCATGATATCGCTAATTAAATTGAGCTTTCATGTGGGAGGCTTGTTTCTTTATTAGTAGTAATTTTGAGCCTGCGTTGTGTGTGTACAGATTAGGGAAGGAAAAGTAAAGATTCTTACACCTAGGGAGGCAGGTTATGCAATTCAACTTTCTAACAAGCCTCTACTTGATGTTCGCCCGTCTAGTGAGCGCAAGAAGGTTGTTAAATGATAGTATTATCTGAACTTTCCACTATTTTTTAAATTAAATGTCACAAACATAGTTGTTACAGCTAGTTTCTTTAGCTTTCTTCTGTTATGCATTGAAGCTATTCTAGTCTTATCATTCATCGTATACTAGGTTTTGAATATATTTTCGTCCTTTGTCTGTTTTTCCTTTGAAATACCATGTTTAAAGCATTGCATAGGCATATTTCTTTAAGACATTAATTCTTGGCTCTCTTGTCTTCTACATTGAAGCAACTCTAGTCTTATCATTCATTGTATCATAGATTATGAATATATTTTTTTCCGTCTTCTGTGCTTCCTTTGAAATACCATGTTTAAAGCATTAAATAGGCATATTTTTTTGAAGTATTGATTCTTGTTGGGAAACCGGTAAGTAGTTGGTGTTCTTAAAAAATAAATAAATAAATTCTTGCTCTTTCACTTTTCTCCCCTTCTTACTTAGGGAATTGTATGTTCTATTTTAGCTTCGAGGTTGGTCTCATTTTATTTGTGGTTGGAAAATATTCATTTTTTTTTCTTACTCTATTTTGAAGGCATGGGTTAAGGGTTCCACGTGGGTGCCAATCTTTGAAGTCAATAATGAATTCGATGTTGGAACCCTTTCCAGAAAAGTCACCAATTTTGTGATGGGTATCATTCAATTCCTTGCTATCTTTTGACTTCTAGGGAGATAATATTAATGGTTTATCTAATGGAGAGTTACCCGATAAAAAAAATTGATCTGTTGTTGGGACTTGTATTCAAATTGTCTTATGTTTTCTATAGGGGGTTGGTGGAGTGGCGCACCAACATTGTCTTATGACAGGTGCTTTAGAAGTTACATTTGCAGTTTGATCCTCTATTTTGTGCACGTGCTTCTGTGTGTCCACTTTCACATCTGCATGTTTAGAGAATAATTTTTGTACTCTTACAACTTTCTTTGACAGACAGTTCTTGTCAAAAGTTGAGGAGAAATTCCCGAAAGATGCGGAGCTTATCGTTGCATGCCAGAAAGGATTGAGGTGAACTTACATTTTAGTGAAATAGGAAAGAGTTTACGCTTCAGTATTGATCGATGTTTCATTTAGAAATGAATTCTCTTTTCATTTTAATTTGGTTAAGGGCAATATTTGTCCTTTTCAATCTTTTATGCAAGAGTTCTCTCAAAAGAATTAACTTGAGACCATAAATGCTTTGGAAATTGCTAGGACTGTTTCCATGCCCTTGGAATCTCCTGAAAACATTGATTAATTTGACTAAAAGGCTTTAGATGATAGTTTTGAGCAATCGTTTCATTCTCTAATTTAATAAAGAGGGCCCGGAATGCAAATGTTCTTCTAAAAAAGGTGGGAGTTATACAAGTCAAGTAGCTGAGCGTGATGAAAGCAAAAAGAAAAAGAAAATGGAGAAAAACAGCTGGAATTTGGAAAAAAAAAAAAAAATTGTTGTTAGGTGCACGGGTCAATTAGATAAGCGATAACTACGTTTTAAGTTCTTAATTCAGATTTATGGTCTTTCTAGTCTGACTTTTGAACTCTACAGTCTACCTTATTGTTGTTTTTCGGAGTTGAAGTTCACGTCCATGGATTTGTTTAAAAATTCACTATTTGGTTTGGGGTGGGGTGGGGTGGAAATGTGCCACGACTGTGACTGAAAGCGAATATATATATCTTTGAGTTCCGTCTAGCTGCTAAACATGATATCAATTCTTTTGCGTCACTGAATGACTCTTTTCTACCAGATCTCTAGCTGCTTGTGAGCTACTGTCTAATGCTGGTTACAAAAATCTTTTCTGGGTTCAAGGGGGTCTAGAGGCCGCTGAAGAAGAGGTAATGCATGATAGAATTCCCTTAGTCTTTAAATTTCTCGTTTTCCTGCTGACTCTAATTACTTTTATGTGCGATTATGCCGGAAGAAATTCAATTAATTTGGCAAGTCTCAACTTGTTTCTTTAGGATCTTGCCAGGGAAGGTGCTCAGCCTTTGAAGTTTGCAGGAATTGGTGGGCTTTCAGAGTTTCTTGGGTATATAATATTATCTCTTTGTCATCTCCTTGTTTGTTTGACATGCTGCTTGGAAATTTTCACATAACTTTTCTGTTTCCAAAATAAATTTGAGAAATTACCCTGCCATAAGTCGGACTTGTATAATTTATCTTACCTAGGAGGCTACGACTTAGTTCCAAAAGTGGTTCCGAGGAGATTTAAAAACATTTTATTATAGTTCAATTTGTGTCTGTGTACTTATTCAAGCTCTGTTACTTGCACTTGGGTGTGAGTGTTAGACACAGTTATGCTCAATTTTTTTGCAAGATTTTCATGTATTTGGAGGGCCTTTGAAAGATCATATCCCCATACTCATTCCGGACATACGTCAAACAAGGATACTTCAAGCAAAATGAAGAGTCAGAGCAACATAGTCTTCAATTAGCTGCCTGTTCATAAGACAAACATTACTCCTTGAACTGTTGGAACATATCTTTGGCTTGTAATAGGGACATTGGCCCTATATATTTGATTATAGGGTAGAAAAAAAAAAGAAAAAGAAAAAAATTCTCTTTTATATTTGTCTAAACCATAAAATGTGATCTTGAGTGGCAAGTGCAATTTGAATAATAAAATTCAAAATTGGATAATCGACTTAATTGTACCATGCAGCACAACCTTTTTCTAATTCCCTTTGAACGTTCAGTTGGACAGATCAACAGAGAGCCCAAGCTGCCAGAGAAGGTTGGGGTTACCGGTTACTCTACTCTGCTCGCCTGGTAATTATTCACTTCATCATTCCAGTAAAATGAGTTCCAAGTGTAGTTACTTGCTAAGATAATCCCCTATTGAGTCCATTGCAGGTTGGAGTTTTTGTGGTTGCAGATGCCTTGTTCATTGGTGCGCAGCAAGTGGGTCGTTATCTTCAGGATTTAAGGTCTCACTGAAGATAATATGAATCTTCTTGAAGGTACTTGATTAAAAGTTAAATCATCTAAAAGATGACAATCAAGTTCTTGATCAGTGATCACCTATAAGAAACCAGAAAATTGTTGAGGATCGCAATTTTGAAACCCTCTGTAGTTATATGAGTTCATCTAGTTGCCTGTTTCTTAGGTTTACATATGTTCTCAGTCACATTTCATTGGATATATTCTTTTGCTTATGCTATTCGGGAATTAAATAGTACTTAAAATCACTGAATGATCCTAACTTGTAAAAGAAATTTTGTTGGCCAGAAATAGAGATTTCTACTGCCAGTTCGACAATGCCAGTGTATGTTCGAAGATTGATTAAGGCAATCTCGTTAACCAGAAATGGTGAACCCCTGCAGTCTCCTTTGTACCAAAAAAATTAACTGAAAATACTGCAGTCTCCAAATATTATCAATTGAAATCCATGCCCTTTAATTCAAATCTAGTTTTGAAATACAGCAGAGAAATTTAGTACTGAAAATAACATAGATTTTTATTTTTGCACATCGGAAGCCACAGTCTAAGAATAGGGGAAGGAGCTAAAGATGATATTGGAATTTAAATTTCACATCTAACCTCTTAAGGTGATTGTATGAACTAATTGGACTAAACTTTGAATTTAAAATAAGATACATTTATAAGCTCATGTGACTTGGAATACATAAGAACATATATAAGCTCACGCACTAGAAAGACCATAGATTTGCAGTAGCAATTAGGGGATATTTTTTGTGTATGGTAATGCCTAATGATTCCGTCATGTCCAAATCCTTCTCATTTGCTCCATCAGGCAATGACCAATCAAACTTGTGCACAAGATTTGCTAACAACAGCTCATTTATCTTCATTGCAAACAAGATCCCTGGACAAATCCTCCTTCCAGAACCAAATGGAATCAACTCAAAATGATGTCCTTTGAAATCTATGGAATTATTCAAGAACCTGTCTGGGATAAACCCTTCTGGTTTCTCCCATGACATGGGATCTCTTCCGATTGCCCAAGCATTGATAATAACTTGAGTTCCTTCGATAATGTCGTAGCCCTTGATTTTGATATCTTCAGTAGATATTGATGGGAGCAGCAATGGAATGGGAGGATGTAAACGAAGAGTCTCTTTGATCACAGCTTTTAGGTAGTGCATGTTATCGAGATCATCTTCCGATATGTTTGATTTTTCACCGAAAACTTTACGGACTTCGTTTTGAACTTGTTTCATTACCTTTGGGTGCCTCAAAAGTTCTGTCATTGCCCATTCCAGGACTGTGTATGTAGTGTCGGTACCGGCTGCAAATGTATCCTGGAAAGATGTCAAAAGTTCATTCATTGTCAACATGAAGCTAAAATACAGCTGCTTTGTACTTGGTAATTATGTTCTCTGAATTTTTTATTTTCAGTATTCACATCAAATGGAGTGATATATAAATATATAAAAAAATAATATTTTTATCAAACAAATAAACCAATAGCTTTTAACTTCATTTGTTTATAAGTTGAATTACATGATTAATGTGATAAGATAAACGTATACAGATTAAGTTTTAAATAAAATTTTTATAAATTTAACTTAATCTAAATTATTATTTATTAACATAAATATATTTTTATTTAAATTTAATTATAAAAATATATAAATATTAATATAAAAATAATATTTTAATATTTTTTAAAATCAATGCTACTTTCAACCTCAGCCTCATTTACAAGATTCAATGCTACTTTCAACCTTAGCATCATTTAATAGATTCAAAGGGCAGAAGACTTGGATAAGCTCTACAGGATTAGGTTAGATTCATCATTCGTATAATTTAAATTATTCGTGGACATATTATCGATCGCAAAAAAATTGAAATAATAAAGTAATACTAATTATTTAAATCCCCAAATACTAGTAAGTGAATTAGCGGTTTGGGAAGGGAATTGAGTGAAGTTCTTACCAAGATAATAGCCTTAATGCTCATTCTCTCTATGTGAAAGCCAACTGTGTTTTGCCTCTGAATCTCCAGCAAAACGTCCATAAAGTCTTTCTGATCTTGATCTCGAATCCCAATATGATCATTTCCTTGTTCCTTATGCCGATTCACATGTTCTTCAATCACTCCATCTAAAAATTCATCAAACTCCATCGCCACTTTCTTAGCTTTAGCATTGAATCCATTAACATGGCTGACCCAAGCTAGCCATGGAATATAATCGCCAACATTGGAAACGCCCAACAACTCTGTAAACTCGTCCAAAAGCTTCTTAAACTTCGTTACATCGTCGTTATATTTTCTTCCCAAAGCAATTCTGCAGACGACGTTGTTGGTAACAGCAGCGAAGAGTTCGCTGAGATTTATTGGCGAACCCGAAGAGCTTGACTTTTCAATCTTCGCCATTGCAAGAGCCGTTTCTTCTTCCCTCACAACATGATAGGATTGAACCCTTTTGTTACTAAGAAGATTTAACACGCATAAGCTTTTCATTTGCCTCCAATACTCACCATAAGGTGCGGCGGAGATGTCTTTGTAATCATAGAGAAGCTTTTCAAAGTTACTAAGTTTTGGTCTGTTTACGAATGTCAGATCATGGGTTTTCTTGATCTCCAAGGCGGCGTCGGCGGAGGAGACGACGAGTACTGGCACGCTGCCGAAGCGGAGCAACATGAGAGGGCCAAATTTTTGAGCTAAGGCCCGGAGTGAGCGATGAGGGTAACGTCCAATGTTGTGGAGGTTTCCGATGATCGGGAGTTTCGGCGGCGAAGGTGGTAAAATCAGCTTTCTGCCATCATTCGTCGAACGATTTGAGACGATTCGTCGATATAAGACTACGAAAAAGATGGGTAGCAGGGCGAAGAACAAAGGATATGACATGACAAAGATTTCATATTGCTCTAAAATTTTCAGAAAACTCGACATATCCCCAAATTATTATTCTATGGAAGTAGGAAACCACCAGAAGCCATGTTATAGTCGGTGCCTTCGGTTGTCGACTAAATCTTATCTTACGGCGGACGTTATCTGGACTAGTTTTATACAAGAGTATATATTTTCTATAAATATATTTTAATTTTTTATATATTTAAATAATTTTTAAACAATTATATTTTATATATGAAATAGAAAACATACGTGGCTCAAAATAACGTGGCTCAAAATAATCAATCATTACATTTGCTTAAGGGAAAAAGTATAGCAAATGTCAAAGTTGATGTCGCCCCGGGGGCATCTTATCACTTGCGGGAAAATAAGTCTCATTGTCGGAGACGTTAGTGACAAATTTGTTCTGATCATTAACCACAAAGATTATTATTATTATTACGTAAATTTAAACGCACTAAAAATTGAAAGCCACAAAGGGTTTTGAAATATCTTCATTAAGACAAGAAGTAAATAATAGCCATGCATTCTCCAATTGCCGAAGTTGGAGATTTGAACTTTGCAAACTATAGCTTTCAAATTTCCGCAACTTTTTCAATCATATCCTTTTTCAACGTTCCCATCTCTTTAAAAAAAAAATCTATCGGATATGAATAAATATTTAATTATAACATGTAAAAGATTTTAAAAAAATATCTTTTATATTTGTCTAAATCATAAAATGTGAGCTCGAGTAGCAAGTTCAATTTGAATTATAAAATTCAAAGTTGGAGGTAATGTAACTTACAATTGATTATATCATGCACTAAGATTATGTGAATCCACTCAAGTGCAATTTGAATCGTAAAATTCAAAATTGGAGGTCATGTAACTTACAATTGATTTTATCATATGCTAAGGTTATGCAAATCTTTGATTTAAAGTTAAATCATTTAAAAGATAAGAGTTGAGTGTTTGATTAGGAGCAAAGCTTGAAATATTTTTTTAAGACTGATCAATTAAACATGATTAAAGTTAAATAAAAATAACATATAAAATATTAATTTTAACTTATTAATAAAATTTTCATAAAAATTAAAAAAATTAGAAAAAATAAAAAAATTTATAAAATAATTACTTCAAATAAAAATTATAATAATTTAAAATTTTTTAATTATTATTATTATTAAAATATTAATCAACATACCATAATTGATATCACTCTAAATAATGGTGACAATTAGATAGACCTATTAAGGATTAAAACATAAAGAACATGATTACGTGTTGCAGGAAACTATATAAATGCGATAAACGGAGGACTATAAATGATTGATGTAAACAGATGTTCATTTACTTTATCATCAGTGCGTGGGAATCTAAACTGATTAGTCTAACTATTTGTGGGATTTATTGAGTCTAAAAACAAACTATTCTAATCTTAATCACTGGGTCCTATTTGTAAGTAGGTAATTCCTAAAAAAAAATAGTGGCTCTTACTGTATTTTTATAAAAAAGGCTCAATTGATAATAAATAAAAGATGAGTAAATCATAACACGAAATTTGAAGAAATAGAACAAAATAGCATCTATAGTAACGAAATCAACGCTAGCCGCAGCCCGGTTCTAGTACTGACAGGTTAGCTCGCGGCGACGCCGTCTCACCTCACTTTCG
>JBBYHM010000010.1:2844377-2855337 GCA_038381775.1 Adansonia rubrostipa | reverse complement strand
ATATATATATATATATAAGGTAAAAATGTAATTAAGAATTTAATTTAATTTTTTTTATGAACTAAAGTGAAAAAATGGCTTGTTTTTGGTCCGAGGGTGAAATTCTTAGTGACGGTTGTTTTTATTGAGTTTTTCAATAATAACTTAATCCCCAGCCAGATTAACAGCATTTAATATGTTTCAAATCTGTATGCATAATTTTGAAGTATGTTTTATGATGCTAAATAGTTGTGGTCATTAAAAAAATCGTATTTTTGGGTGATGTGAAGATGACGTAAATATATGGAAATCATAATTACACATTATATATCTAACACAAAAAAATAATTAAAATATAATACAAAATATAAAATAATATAAAATAATAATATGAAGATTACATAAATATATAAAATTATTTAACATATAAACGTATTAAAATATATTTAATATAAATTATTGACATATCAAAATTTACTAAATATATAATATTTTAAATTAATTATAATAAATAAAAGTATAAAAATATAGTATAAATACATGAGATTTTTAGTGCTTTTCAAGTTTCAAATTTAACGAATACCAAGCAACCAATTTCCCTCACGTTGCCATGCAGGTTCTGCGCAATTTACCTTTGATAATAGACTTTTGTTAACAATCATTTTCCTTCCCTGTGGCCCTTAAGGGAGCAGGAGCCATCCAACGACCCGCCCTCTAAATTGTTATCTTTATGGATTAGCTTGAGTCATTGACTTGGAAAACTTTCTAGTCTTCTGTTAGTTTTGGGTTGTATTCAGTAACACACCGTGTATAAATTGATTCAAATTAATTTAATTAATAAAATTTAATTAATTTGATTTCATTAAGTCGGTTTAATAGTTATGTCAATTTTTTATATCGATTTATTTAATTAATTTAGTCGGTTATTGATTAATAAAAGCATTAATCGAATCGATCGAATTAACTGAATATTTAATATTTAATATTTAATATTTATATATATTAATAGCCTAATTAAACCCATATCCAAATCAAATATGCAACCTACTAGCTTAAGATTCAATAAACTTATTTAACCAAACTAACCGATTGAATTGATTGAAATTTGGTTAGATCGGTTAGTTCGGTTATGGTCAAATAAGTCAATCAATTTGGTCAGTTCCTCCAATAAAGTCGATTAATTCGGTTTTAGATTTTTCTGTTTGAACTGATCGAATGCACAGTCCTAATATTTAGTTTAAAATAATTTAAAAAGCTTGTGTCATTATTTAAAATAATATTAAAAAGTAAAAAATATATATATACTATATTTATGATTAATTTTGATTAAAAATGAAATAAATAGCAATTCAAGTTAAGTCAAACACATTTGAATTATAAAACTTTTTACTTAAACTTAGATTAATACAAGTAAATAAAATAAAATTAAAAGATCATATCATTAACGTAACAAAATTTTATATAAATTTCGAGCTTTACCCAAAGCCAATGTCAATGTCATCAGTTGAATCATGAATAATTGAATCTTATAATAGGAAATTTTTATGAGTTTTTATGTCCTAAATGTTAAGGGTAAGAGTAGCTAGCTAGATAGAACAATATATTTTAATATCTAAAGCATAATTGGTTTCCCAAAATTACCAACTTAAATTGTTCTATAGTATCACAAGCAGCTTCAATGATATAGGAATATATAGGGATATATTCTTCTTTTAAAAAAATTCATATATTCAAAGAATTATACTTTAATTTCTATGCATATAAAAATTTTTAAAAATTTAAGGGAAAAATCCACTTACCCTTTAATGTTTAGTAAAAAAAGGAAAATACACTTATCCCCTACAATTTCAAAAATGCCCACTTACCCCTCTAAGGTTTGATGAAAAATACATTAACACCCTAGGGTTTATTCACTATGTGAATTTTAAATAAAAATGCAATTATACCCTTGTTTACTACTAATTATCTAATAATCTATTTATTTTTATTCATTTTTACTCAATTTTTATTAAAAATTAATTAGAGTTTAATTAGTTTTAAAATTATCTTTAATTATTATTGAAATTAAATTCTAATTAAATTAATTATATTCTAATCCAAGTGCATGCTAAATATTTTAACCTTGTCTTTAATACAATATATTAACTTTAAGATGAATCTATCATGTTTTTTATTTAAATAAATTAATAAAATTATATAAAGAGATTTAGTGTTAAAAGAAATAGATTAAAATCATTTCTAATCCAGTTACATATTAAATATTTTAAATTTATTTTTAATCCAATATAATAACTTTGAGATGCATGAATTGTGCACCTTATTTTAAATAGATTAAAAAAATTATTTAAAAAATTTAGTGATAAAGAAATTTATTAAAACAAAAAAGACAGAAATAAAGAAAATAAATAAATGCGGATATTTAATATTTAAAGTAAAATTTTATAAAATATAAATTTGATTAATTAAATCCTAACTTTAGTTTTTTTTTTTAGAGTGATAAAATGTACTTTTCAAGTTATTATATATAAATTTATTTTTAATAAAATCTCACAGGTGATATAATTATATTTTCCTTTTTCTACTCCTTTATCTTTCTTTGTATATTTAATCAAGTTTTATGCAAGAATTTGTTAAATATTTTAAACTTATCTTTAATTCAATTATATATTAACTTTGAGATGAATTCATCACATTATTTTTATTTAAATAAATAAATTAAAATTATTTTAAAAAGTTTAGTTATAAAAAATTAATTAAAGCAAAAACAATAAGGAAAAATAAATAAAATGAAGGTATTTTTAAATTTAAAGTAAAATTTGAAAAAAAAAATATTAATTTAATTAATGAAATACTAAAGTTAGTTATTTTTCTAGATATATAAAATGTGGTTTTCAAGCTAATAGAAATATTATTATTTTCAATAAAATCTTCCGAACGATGATTATATTTTCTTTTTTTTTCATCTTTTTTCCTTTATTTTTTATTTTAATCAATTTCATTATCATTAAAACATTTTAAATAATGGTAATTAATTTATTTTAAATGAAAATAATTTTATTAATTAATCTCAAAGTTAAAAGATAATTGAATTAAATACAATTTCAAAATATTTTGTGGATAAAAAAGTCTTTGATAAGAACGAATGAAAAAAATAAATAAAGAAATAAATAATTAATAAAGGGTAAATGTGTTAATTTAGTTAAAATTTACTTAGTAAATAAACCTTAGGGGGGTTAGTGTATTTTTATCAAACCTTAGGAAAGTAAACATGTATTTTTCAAACTATAGGAGGCTAAATGTATTTTCTACTAAATTTAAAAGAGGCAAGTGGACTTTTCCCAAAATTTAATACGAAAATAAATAAAAGTAAAAATTATATGTGTAAACATAATTAAATAAATAGATGATGTAATGACCCAAAAAGAAGTTAATATGGATAAAGAAAATGAGACTTGAATTTATGTCTATTTTCTTAATTAACATAATATGTTTATTGTGGTAATTAATTATTAGTTGTTCTATATGCTTTCCACTACTACTATACAATTAATAATTATCATTAACTGATTAATAATTCCATTAATAATAATTATCATTTGTAATTAAGTTTGAAATAAAATATATACACACATACTATGTTATCTAGACTCTCTCTCTCTCTCTCTCTCTCTCTCTCTCTATATATATATATATATATATATATATATATTTTAAATATCTACATTTGATACATATATATAGCTTTGTTTGGAAAAAAAAAAAAACTATATACATAGTATGTTATCTAGAATCCTTCAAATCTATGAAAAAATTTAAAAAAAATATATATTTGAAATATATAATAGAATCCTTCAAATCTATGAAAAAATTTAGGAAAAAAATATATTTGAAATATATAATAGTAGCCGACACTTACCCAACAACGAATAACATAGCATAAATGTACTAAGACCGCACGCGCATGTGCACATATATACGTGTGTGTGTGTGTATATATATAAATTCGTATAAATTCATGGAGAGCATAAGAAAGATCATTACTTATACAAATATAAACAAAACTTTTAAGGAAAATGGCTTTTGCATGAACATTACTGCATTTCCTAATATGATTGCTAATTGTCATGACAGGGATGCAGTTACTGAACATGCATGGCATATCCAGGCAAAAGAAAAGTATTTCTTTTATATATATATATATATATATATATATATATATATATATATATTGTAAAGACTGAAGTACAAATCAAAACTGTCTATAAATAACGACGACGAAGACGACAACAACAACAATAATATGCATTCAGAAATATTATAGCATATTCTCCTAGCTTTATAGGGGAGAACTCACTGTGACAGACTTTGGTAAAACATGTTGAGAATTTGAGCTCAATAACTGGAAATGATTCATTTGCTTCGAATCACTACTGTCCCCTGGACATGGATTAGTGCCATATGGAGGATAAGTGGGTAAAAGTGAAGTCATTGTCGATGGTGGGCATAAAATAACTGGCATGCATGAGCCGATGGAAAAGAAAGTGAAGATGGCAATGGCACAGTTCTGTTAGCACTGAGGAAGCTTTTGGTCTGGGGCAGAAATCCATGGTTTCCAAATTGAGACAAAGATGGATAAGAATTGAAAGGCATGGCACTGTTTAACAAGCCAGGTAATGGGGAATGATTGGTTAAGGGAAAAAGCTTTTGAGATGAAGCCAGTTCATCAGTATAATCCTCAATATTTCCATCTTGATTTTCATCTTCATTTACTTTGATCCACTTTCCCTTCTCAGCAGCGGCATCTGTTTTATTATCTCTTTCAACTTCCTTACCTTTTGCTCCCATTGCAGCATCCATATTATCCCAATAGCTTTCATCGAATACGCTTTCAATTTCATCTGCTCCTCCGTCCTTCATGAGCACTGAATTTGCATCGAATATAGGAGCAAGTGAAGATCGGGAAGGATTTGATTCACGAGACACAGGCATTAGTTGATGGAACTGATCAAATCCCTTAGACATCTGAAGTGCAGGGAGCTTATCAATATTATCTTTAGCAGCACGAAGTAACCAATCAATCACCTTGGTAGGCTCACAAAGGCCAAGCCTATCTTGCAAATCATATAACTGAATTGCACTAGTTACAGAAAGCCTAATCCGCTGGTCCCTTAATCCCTTTGCTGTCCAAACTTTGCCATGCCTATCTTTTCTTCCGACAGAACGCGATTTGACAATCATTGGGCTTCTAAACCCTGAAAACTGCCTTGAACTTGACGACCATTTGGACAACTTGCCGCCATCATTGGTTTCAACCTCTAACTTTGCTTGAGAATCTTTTTCCCTTGAACTCGAGATCATCTTACTCCTCTCATCATTCAACTGAAAACAAGAAATAATTAATCTGTATTAGATAATAAACTGCTTTACCTTCACGTTTCTTTTAACTGGATTTACTAAATTGTACTAACTTGAGAAAAATACTTGCTTCAAGATTCAGAAAAGGATATGAACATAAGAACAATAAATAGTGAAAACCATACAGTAATAACTGCACCATTTCGTTTTTCATGAGAATTGAAGGCGATTTTCTCCACTAGGTTGGATTCAAATGCATAATATGAAAGTAACTAAAAGATTAAACGAAGAGAGGAATTGCATTTAAATTTGTACAAAATTGTATGTTGGGTTGAGCCTGCAAAGGGATTTAAAGCAATACAATTGAAGCTAAAGACAATAGAAATATAAGTTAATCAAAGTCAACTTGACTATTTCAAAGCATAACCTCGAAAACTTAAATACTCATAGTTAATCAATATGTACTTACGATGGAGTTGTGCATCAAAACAGGGTGATCCGGAAGCTTAGCTGGTGTCATTAACCGAGGGGTGGACAAAGTAGGCAGAGTAGATGGAAATATATTTATCAAGTTTGTCAACGTGCTTTCCGCCTTGCTATCTGACAATGATAATTGCTAACCCATTTTAGGATGAGAAATATTTGGGGAAACAGTAACTGATAAGCAGAAAGAACAATTACCAGGCTGTTGGTCCCCTGCCTGTATTGGAACTTCAAGTATATCTTCATCTTCTGAGAATTTACATATGCACAAATAAAACATTTTCACCATCATTAACAGTCAACAGTCGTTTCTTTGGCAGAAAATTCCCTTAAGATAAGTAAAGCAGGGTGCAAAACTAAGAAAACAGAACATTGGGACTCACTTTATCTGTCTGCATGTTTTGCTTTTTTTTTTTTTTTTTTTTTTTCTGGGTTACTCCACCGAATACTATAACTACTATTGTAATTTGAGTTCTTCAAATGTTTTTCTTTGAACTTGATCGCTTTAAAAATTTTATTAAATTAAATTTACACAAGCACAGTTGGCTCCTTCCAATCACACTAATTTCAATCTCACCACAATAACTCCTAACCTCAATGCTAGACTATCAATCTCCCCAACACCACTAATTTCAATCTCACATAGCTAACCTCAACGCCACGCCTAACATGTTTTTTATGGATTCATTTCTCCCTCATTACATATAGATCAAATTGTTGTATGATTGTGTGACATAATGGGAATGGATAATTTGTATTACCAGAAAGTGTATTAATTACTTGGTATTAGCCAGACTAGAAATACTTATTGGCCAAAACATAAAAGAGAACAAAAAATCAGAAATTTCGTTAGTCAAATAAAAAAATTACCTGTGTATGGATTAAACTAGGAAATGCTAATAAAACATCTTCTCAACGACTTGAATTGAACAATTACCTGATTGTTGGGATTCATCTCGTATTGGAGCTTCAAGACGACCTGCATGTTCCATCAACCTCCAATGCATCAATAGAAGCATACTGGTTTTCCAAATAAACATGATTTTTAACGATTCATTTCTCCCTCATTAGATATAAATAAAGTTTTTGTATGATTGTAAGACAGAATGGGAATGGATAATTTGTATTACCAGAAAGGATATTAATAACTCAGTATTTGCTAGACAGGAAACACTTACTAGCCAAAACATAAAAGATAACAAAAAATGAAAATTTTTGTTAGTCAAATAACACAATTACCTGTGTATGGATTAAACTGGGAATGCTAATAGACATCTTCTCAAAGACTTGAATTGAACAATTACCTGATTGTTGGGATTCATCTTGTATTGGAGCTTCAAGGCGACCTGCATATTCTATCAATTCCAATGCATCAATAGGAGCATACTGGTTTTCCAAATAAAAATGATTCCATAAATTAAGTTTTTGTATGATTGCACGACATAATGGGAATGCATAATTTGTATTACCAGAAAGGATATTAATTACTCGGTATTAGCTAGACAAGAAATGCTTACTCGCCAAAACATAAAACACAACAAAAAGTAAAAAGTTTTGTTGGCCGAATAAAACAATTACCTGTGTATGGATTAAACTAGGAAATGCTAATAAAACATCTTCTCAAAGACTCGAATTGAACAATTACCTGATTGTCGGGATTCATCTCGTATTGAAGCTTCAGGACTACCTGCATATTCTATCAATTTCCCATGCATCAGTAGGAGCATACTGATTTTCCAAATAAACAGCATAATAACGATAAATAAATCTAGCAAGCGTCAATACATAGATTGGGTTATCCAAACCTAGACAAATCACGTGCATGCAAACTTTTTATGTTAGTTATTTAATATTTGCCCTTAACTTGTAATATGACATGCGAGATACATATTTCAAGAAATGTTCATCATTAAGAGATAGCTGTGTTTCTATATCTGTATTTAGAGCTAGTTGACAAGAAAAATTTAGAAGCCTTAAGGTTGAGGAGAAATAATTACCTGGATGTGCACCCTTATCTTGTATTGACGCTTCAAATACATCTCCATATCCTGCCAATGTCAAATGCACCAGACATTAGTAACAGTTTTTCCCAAAGAATCTTGTCTATTAGGCATTATATAGCTGCTGTGATACGAAATGTTTCTGATATAATTTCTAGAACAAGCAGAGAAAAGAAACGAAAAAGTTGAGCACATTTCTCCTTCACCAAAGTCTTTATGACACAATTACTGTTATAATTCATTATTCTCTTCTTCAGATTTACGTTCAATCCCTAAGCATTTATATATACACATACTCGTAAAAAAATGTTTAGTAGATTGCAAAATTGTTGTAAACTCCAACATGATTTAGAATATGCCTCTGAAATTTTCAGATTTACGTATTAACCATCAAAACAGAGAGGACAAAATCCTTCCTATTAATGTAAGATTCAAGGTTCAACGAACATCATTATTCTCTAATTTGCATCAAAATTGATAATATGACGATCAAGGAAGTGTACTGTCCCTCCACCTCTAGTAGGGCTGATATTCTTAGCTGCCTCAGCAGCATCTTCCACATTATTGGCCCTACGATCATTACAAAGTTGAGAGTGCAAATTATACAAACCCCTGACATAAGGCACATCATGGTTATGCATCCCTTTGTAGGCGGTGACAGAAAAGCTCGGATCTTTGGAGTCTCGCTCGACCATTTTCTTCACTGGACAGCCCCCTGTCGAACATTTGTAGTAGCACCTATATAGAGTGGATAAAAACAAAGAAAAAGGTATAATAAAATCAACAAAACTGTTTAGTAAGTTCAGAACTTCCTAAAATATTATTAGGTGAAGTAATCACCTTGGATAGGGATTTCCCTTGACCTTTTTCTGTCCATATTTCCTCCATCTATAACCATCATCAAGCACCTCGCTGCTTCTGATTTGAACTGTAGCTCCAAGCCTTTTCATGGTTTTGCTTTTAGAGCCTGTGACACCCTTGTTTTCATTCTCAGTACAGTTCCTGCAAAATGTTAAACCACTCCATTAAAATTCTCTTTCCAAATTCTTTCCTTTTGCAACTCGTAAGCTTCATTATATTTAACTGAACCACTTGCATAATTGACTTCCATAAGGTTTATTTCATCCTTGGTGCAAAAAACTGAAAGACATTTGAAGGCATTTTACATTGGAGGAATGGGGTCATCAGACAACGAAGCAACCATTCTGGTTTAAGGAAGTGAAGGGAACTACTGTTAGATAAAAATGCCTATAAAGTATCGAGTATCAATTGAGAACAACAATGTCTACTTCACAGAGTAAAACAATTAAAATGCTTAACTGACCATCTTTTGGCCTTAGGTTCATCTTCATCAACGTCTCCCTCACCATTTTTTGAAGCCAGATCAAGATAATAATTTTGAAGATTCTTGTTCTTCTCCAATGAAATGCTCCATGGTTGTTCTGGTGCCTGAAATTTGAACAAATTCAGTGTAATGATAACGGCAAATCAAGGCTGACAATAAGATTTGACTCAAAGTAACAAACCCAAATTAAATACACTTCGAATTATGGTTGTTGAACGTTTAGATATCCTGGTGGAGATGATTAATCATGCTCGTCAACACAAGGATTGTTTATAAAATTAGAAAACTTTGTTCGAATTTTTTTTATTTGGGGAGTTGCAATTAGATATGCTTACTGATAGAAATCAATAGGAAAGTAGGTAAGAATACTTGATTTCACTGTTATTGAATATCAGCCCACTCTAGGATATTTATAAAAGAGTTTAGGTTGATTATAGTTGACAAGAATTTTAAAACTAATCCCAGATAAGATGGAAACTATACAACAAATCCCTTAACTTAAAGAATTCTAATCTAATCCTTAATTAAAGGAATCCCATAATTTACAAATTCTATGATATTTTAAATCTGACCTTATCTTGTTACCTCTATAATCTTTCAAATCTGACTTTATCTTCTAACACTCCCCTTTAAGCTGGAAAATATGTGTTTTCCATCCCCAGCTTGGAAATATTACCCTGAAATTGTTTGCTATTCAACCCTTTTGTCAACATTTCTGCTAGCTGGTTTCCAAAAGTAACATATGGAGTACAAATGACTCCATTGTCCAGTTTTTCTTTTATAAAGTGTCTGTCCACCTCTATATGTTTGGTCCTGTCATGTTGTACAGGACTGTGTGCTATACTTATGGCATATTTATTGTTGCAGTAGAGCCTCATTGGTCCTTCCACTTTTTATTTTTAGGTCTTCTAAGATTATCTTCAACCAGAATAATTCACATACACTCCATGCCATTGCTTTGAATTTTGCCTTTGCACTCAATCTAGCTACCACATTCTGTCTTTTACTTCGCCATGTAACTAAATTGCCTCCAAGAAATGTACAGTACCCTGTAGTTGACCTTCTATCCACTAGTGAGCTTGCATAATCAGCATCTATGTATACTTCTAGCATCACACCTGTATTTCTTCGAAATGGTAATTTTCTTTCCAAGATTGGCTTTCAAATACTATAAAATTCTATAGACAGATTACAGATGCACCTCTTTAGGTTGATGCACGAACTGGCTTACTACACTCACTATATAAGCTATATCTGGCCTTGTATGTGAGAGGTAAATTAGTTTCCCAACTAGCTCCTAGTATGTCTCCCTGTCTACTGTAGGATTTTCTGGTGCGTCCTCGAGTTTTTGATTTTGGTCAATAAGTGTTTGAGCTGGTTTACATGCCAACTTCCTTGTTTCCTTTAGTAAGTCTCTTTTTGAATGTGATACTTCAATCCCTAGGAAATACTTCAATCTTCATAGTTGTTTGATCTCAAACTCTTTCACCAAGCATTTCCTGTTCATCATCCCTTGTCACTATGACGTCATCAACATACACCAGTAGGATAGTGACTCCCCCTGTTTTAGAGTGTTTGAAAAACAAGGTATGCTCCTCTTGACTTCGCTTGTAAATCTCCCAAACCAAGCCCTAGGAGACTATTTAAAACTGCACAACGCCTTCTTCAGTCTGCACACCTTGTTTTTTTCTAGATCATTCCCAAAACCCCGTGGAATCTCCATATATATTTCCTCCAAGTCACCACGGAGGAATGCCTCTTCACATTGAACTGCTGTAGATCCCATCCAAAGTTAGTC
>JBBYHM010000010.1:2805248-2822981 GCA_038381775.1 Adansonia rubrostipa | reverse complement strand
TTTAATATTTTAGGGTAAATAATAAATTTGGGTCAATGGGCAAAATTAAATTCAAAATTTTTTTCAAATCAGGCTCGAGCTATGAATTCATCTAAAAACAAAAAAAAAATTTTAATATTTAAATAACGATCATAATATAATATTATAATTTTTAATTATAATTATTTTATTATTAATATTTATAAATTATTATCAATATTTATTATAATTAATTATGATATTATCTATTAAATTTATAATCATAAAACAAAAAAAAGCTGTCACTGCAATTTAAATCGTTAGTTTCTCGTGTGGAAGCTACGTTCGCGTCCAATTCAAACTGAGTAGGCACGGTAGAGAAGGCCGAAAAGTAAAATGAAGCCAGCAATCACGTTTCCATTCAGAGGCTATGTTTGTGGGCCTAGACTTGTCGTTGGGTTGAGGAAATGTCTAAGCTAATGGATTATCTTAGAAATTTAAAATATTTAAGTTTCAACAAGTCTGATGAATGAGTTTACATTAGGACTGTCCACGGTAGAGTGTCCGCTCGACCCGATTAATTCGGTCTCTTCGAATTAAATTTTAAATAAATTTTTTATTAATTAAAATTAATTTAATTTAATATTTAATAATTTAAAAAATATTTTTTATTTAAATTTAATTATTAAATATTAATATTAATATAATTTTTTTAATTTTATTATTTATAAATAATAAATATGAATAATATAAGTGAGTTAAATCAAAAACCAGTCTAACAAAAAATTTAAATTTCCATTGATGAAAACCTTTAGTTTACATGTTACGTTCAAGCGTAGAATAAAATTGCATATAGAAGAAAAATATAAAAAATAACAACGCACAATCCGATAGATAATGAGTCACGTAGATAAAAAAAATATTGAGAAAAGAAAGTAAATATTAAAATTTGAACTTAGAGAGCTTTGATAGAATCTGTTCTTGGACCAACTTGACAAGCCGAACTTAAGTATGAGTTTTATTAATTTTAATCGGTTTGATTTATCTTGAACTATCATTTGTATAATAAAAAGAAATTTATATAAATTTAATATTTAGTAATATTATTTAAAACAGTAAAATAAATTTTTGGACTCAATCTGACCTGAGTTAAGGTAATGAAAAAAAATTTAAACTTTAATTTAATCGAACTTGATTCATGAACATTTATAACTCTCGTATCATGTTAAATTAAGATCAATTATTTTATATATATATACACACACAAGCAAATAAGAAAGTACACAGCAAATGTCCTGGAATAATTGATTCATTAGAATTAAAGAAATAGAAATGTCCAACTTAAGTCAAGTTGCAGCTTAAAAAAAATTATATTTTATATTTAAATTTATTTTTTATTTAATTTAGTTTACTTATATTATATATATTTTATTATTTATAATTAATAAAAAAATTTAAAAAAATTATTTTTATATTAATATATTTTTTATAATTATATTTAAATAAAAATATTTTTTAATTATTAAATACTACACGAACTGAGCTAAATTCTATTAAAAAAATTTATTTAAAACCCAATGTCACCGGGTCAGAGGGATAGCCTGACGGTGAACAAATCTAGTCAGTATAGAAGATCATCGACTTTAACATGCAAAACCCTGTAGACGTGAGCAATTAGTTCAATAATACGTGGACTTACGTCACCCAATAAAAAGAAAACAGTAGTATTCACCATTTTACAAAAGCATTCTTTACAATTGAAAAAATTGGAATTAACTATAATTAATTTGTGTAATTCAAAGAATTTTATATTTCCCCGGGCCGTAAATTTTGAGTAAATGCCAATCTTTGTGTTTTGCTTTGCTAAGAACCAATAATTTGTGTATATGTGTATTTTTTATTATTTTTAATTATATTTAAAATATTATATATTTTTATAAATTTTAAAATATTTACGTATTTATATTATTTTTGTATTATTTTTTATTATATTATATTTTTATTAATCATACAATTTTAAAATTATCATATTTATTGAAGATTAGAATCCATTTAACGTTTAAAAACAATGTGAAATCATCTTTCCGTAAACATAACTCATCATATCTGCAAGCCAAATAGAACATGCTTATTGACTCTACCTTCCATTAAGATTTAATGCAGCTTATCTGTGTTGGAACAAGGGTGGCTCTAGGTGGCAAAAACGTATAAAACATACAAACATTATATTGTCAATACCATCAAATCTTCCAAAATATACCCAAAAAAAAAAATCATGAAATTAGACAAAGCCATGAACTAGGCTAGAATTTAGAAGCCCCTTGCACTTCATTTAATGACTAGAAAGAATAACTACCAGACATCATTGATTTCTTGATGTTACCAGTCCATGTACATCAATCATATAAATTAAGAAAGCTTTGAATTTAATTCAATTAATTTATAAAATTATTTATAAAAAATAATATACAATAGATTTAAAATTTAAAATTTAAATGATTAATTATTTATAAATCTTTTTTTATCACTCGACTGATGCTTCCTTTATACTGAAAAAGTTAATGCAAATTGACCCTAGCTAATTCAAACATAGTGAAAGAAGGAAAATAATGTACATGCCATAGGACAAGAAGATAAGTTTTTAAAGTAGAGGTGATAAAATAAATCTGAACTCAAAAATTTACTCGAAAAAGCTGAAATTCGAACCTAATTGGATTAAAAAGTCAATGGCTTGAACCCAAAAAAAATGAACCCGAAATGATCCAAACTCAAAAAAACTCTAACATGAATTTAATACTAAAAATAAATATGAAGAAATTATAATTATATAATTTTTTAATAAATTAAAAACTTTAATTGTAAATTTTATTTTAATATTCTTTTAATAATTTAATTAAATATTAAAAACTTAATTTATATTTTAAGTATAATTTAACTTGCTCATGGGTTGAGCCAGACTGCGACCTAAATTTTTTTAAAATCCCAAGTCGAAGCTTTTATTTAACGTGCCCAGACTTGCCTATTAAAGCCAGAATTATTGTTTATCACATTAAAAAATATTTTTTATTAATGTTATATATTTTTATAATTAAATTTAAATAAAATATATTAATTTAAACTTACAGTTCTGAACCCAGTCGAGTTAGTTTGATAAAAAAATATGAGAACTTGGACCCAGACCTAATTGGGCAGGGTGGATAGCCCAACTATTGAACATGTTTATATATGATAAAACATTAATTTATCAAAAAAATAAATTATATCATTAGCTTTGAAAATATTATCAATAAAGTATATTATTTATTTATCATATTTTCTTTAATTTTATTAGTTAAACTCATTAAATATTGAGAGTTTGTATATGTTAGTGGTAAAATTTTAAATACTTCTTTGAATATTATTATTATTATTATTATTATTATTTGTAATGGTAATTAGAATCTGATAATAGTATAACAAAGTAATAAGATAAATTAGAAAAATATGAAAGCAATAACAGATAATACTATATCAAAAATGAATTAAATATTAAATATTAATACAATACATAATTTAATTAAATATTAAAAATTTAATTTATATTTTATATATGATTAAACTTGCTCATGGGTCGGGTCACGCTGGGGCCTAAATTTTTTTCAAAATCACAAGACTAAGCTCTTATTTAACGTTCCTAGGCCTACATATTTAAGCCAGAATTACTGCTCATCACATTAAAGAATATATTTTATTAATATTTATATATATTTTATAATTAAATTTAAATAAAATATATTATTTTAATTTAAAATCATTATTCTAATTGGGTCGAGCTAATCTAAGATAAAAATATGAGAACTCAAGCCCATGCCTAATTGGGTTTGGTAGGTAGTCTGACCCTTAAGTAGGTCTATATATGATAAAATAATAATTTGTTAAAAAATAAATCATATCATGAGCTTTGAAAACGTTGTTGATCAAATATATTATTGCTTTATCATATTTTTTAATTTAATTAGTTAAACTCATTAACTATTGAGAGTTTATATATGTTAGTTGTAAAATTTTAAATACTTCTTTGAATATTTTTCTTATTATTATTATTATTATTATTATTTCAAGTAAAGATAATTAGAGTATGATAATAGTATAACAAAATAATAAGATAAATTAAAAATATGGAAGCCATAATAGATAATACCATATAAAAAATAAATCAAATATTAAATATTAATACCATATATAATTTAATTAAATATTAAAAACTTAATTTATATTTATATGTGATTAAACTTGTTTAAAGATTGGGCTCGAGCTACGGCTTGAATTTTTTAAAATCTCACGCCCATGGTGTTATTTAATATATTTAGACCTATTTGTTCAAGCTAGAATTATTGTTCACCACATTAAAAAATATTTTTTATTAATATTTTTATATTTTATAATTAAATTCAAATAAAATATATGTTATTTTAATTTAAAATCACTATTCCGAATCAGGTCGGGGTAGTCCGAAACAAAAATATGAGAACTTGAGCCCAGGCCCTTTTGGGACGAGTGGGTAGCCCGATCCTTGAGCAGGTCTATATATAAAATAATAACTTATCGAAAAGTAAATCATATCACGATTTTTGAAAGTATTGTCAATAAAGTATATCATCCTTTTATCACTTTTTTTTAAAAAAATTTAATTAGTTCAACTCATTAAATATTGAAAGTTTATGCATATTAATAGTAAAATTTTAAATACTTCTTTGAATAGTATTATTATTATTTCAAGTAATGAAAATTAGAGTCTGATAATAATATAACAAAGTAATAAAATAAATTAAAAAAAACGAAAGCCATAATAGATAATATCATATCAAAAATAAAAAAAATCACATGTTAGACAGCAATTAAACCTGCTTATGGGCCAGACAACCTGCCCAACGCAATAGGCCCGGCACGATCGGACTTAGGTCTTAGATTTTAAGTTTTAAGCACGCTCAACTTGGAAACAATATTTTTAAATAAAATAATATATTTTATTTAAATTTAATTATAAAATACATAATAATAATATAAAAATAACTTTTTAATATTATGAATAATGATTTGTACTTAAATGAGTCAGTCAGGCCAAATTTGGCCTTGAGCTTAGAATTCAAAATTTTCTCGGGCTGCGGCTAGGCCCATTGAACCGAACTAAGATTTTTTTGGGTCAGATCAGGCTAAATTTAGGCATAGGCTTAGAATTTAAATTTACGTACAAGTGATTACATTTAACATAAAATAAAAAATAATGTAAAATATACTTAAATTCAAACCCAATTCAAACCCGAACCCTAATTTGCTCAAATCCGAATGGACCCAAACTTGAATTGACTCGAACCTGAATAAATCAAAACCCGAAAAAATCTAAACCCAAAATAACCCTTCCAGACCCACCCGAACATCTCCAATTGCCACCTCTATTTCAAAGTTATACTAATAAGTTAATTCAGTAGATTTTATACATATATACATACATACAAATATATATATATATATACATACATACAAATATATATATATATATATATAATAAACTTATTTAAGGACTAATTAGTCCACAAGAATCTATGGGTCCAACTTATATTGGACAAGACTTAAATATGAAATTTTGTGATTTGGGTTGATCTATCTCAAATTATTGTTCACTAAATAAAATTATTTTTATTTAAATTTAATTATAAAAATATATAAATATTAATATATAAATAATATTTTAAACAATACAATTAGGCTTGCTAATAGATTGAACTGAGTCATAGCCTGAATTTACTATGTAAAAATAATAAAATATTAAAAAATTAGTTTTAATTAATATTTATATATTTTTATAATTAAATTTAAATAAAAATAATATTTTATTTAATAAACAGTAATTTAAATTGGGTTGTATAAGAAACACAACCTTAGACCAAATTTGAACTGGGCCGAACCGATCCTGCTTAGCCCGACAGATTACCCAATCCTTCAAGTCTAAACACAGATAATATACGGACAGGACAATTGAAAAAGATTCGGGCCTAAGCTTTGTGATACCTAGGAAAGTCTTGTCGTCATTCGGCAAAGAATAGCATTAGAACAAATAACAGGGTTTGATTGGCGTTTTAAAATTGGAGAATATTATCCCAGATATCAATCTGACACTCATTTGATTGGCTTTGATGTTGACGTTATTGGAAGGTGGAAGAATTTGATTCAACACTTCAAATGGCGACCAATTAGGAGAAAAAAGAAGTGTGGGGAATCTGTGAGTGACATCACTCACTCATTCTTAGTTCGTTTTTGTTCGGTAGTATGAAGCACAGTGTCTCTACTATCTACCAATTTCTTGTGAAATATCAATACCAACTACCGGAGGAAACGGAAGGGAAGGGGTCGAAGCTAATAGAATCGAAAAAGGAGAGTGGGGTTTTGAAGACAAAATAGAGGAGAAATGGGGTGGGCAATAGCTGTTCATGGAGGCGCTGGCGACATTCCACTTTCTCTGCCAGCGGAAAAACGCCTCCCTCGCGAGGCTGCCCTCCGCCGCTGCCTTGGTGTTGGGATCGCAGCTCTCAAAGCCCATAAGCACCCCTTGGACGTTGTTGAACTTGTGGTATACTCTTTTATTGTTATACAAAAAGTTCTTTCTTTTTTCCTTTTGGTTTAATTGTATGTTCATTCAGTGCATCTCTGATCTAGGTTTTTGCCAAATGAAAAATCCAGGTAACATAGATTGTTAGAAACAAAAAGTAAGAACGTCTTGATGAAAAAGCAAATAATATTTCTGAAGAACTACTAAGGTTAAAGTTTAATTTTCTTTGTGGGAACAAAATGCATGATTTTGATTAGATGAGGAAACTGGATATTGGGTTTTTTCATGGTTAGATTTTACTTGTTTGGCATTGGAACAATTTTTCGTATCGAATTAGTGTCATAAATTACGACTTTCCCTCTTATGGTCTAGATTTGATATAGAGTGATATGAAGCACTGAAAAGGCAGAGGGACTAGATTTCAAGAGATAATGCCAACATGAAATGGATTCTTCTTCTCTTTCGTTGTTCTTTGTTTTTGTTATTTTAGATCTTTGGTAGTTTCTTTGGTACAAATTACCATCTTAATACTATTGCTAGAAGTGTTAACTGTTTGTTAAATTTAAATTTATAAACATCTGCTTGCTGTTTATCTGATTCTGAATAGACCAAAAGGAAAAATCTTTTTGCTGTAAGAAGATTTTATAAAGTTCTGGATTTATGTTCTTGTTGTCATATAGGTCCGTGAACTGGAAAATTTCCCGCATTTCAATGCGGGAAAGGGGTCGGTCCTTACCACCTTAGGTACGGTTGAGATGGAAGCTTGCATCATGGATGGCAAGACGATGAAATGTGGAGCTGTTTCGGGTCTCAGTACTGTTGTTAATGCTATATCCCTCGCACGGTTAGTCTTGGAGAAGACTCCTCATATTTATCTGGCATTTGATGGTGCTGAAGCCTTTGCAAGGGAACAAGTAAGTGACAAGCAATCTTTGATTTGCTAATGTTGTTTAACATCCATGTGGCTGAAGGTCTCTCAGGCTATGTTACTTAGACTCAGATGTAAATGTCAAATACGAGTATGTGTTTGACATGGTTATATTCAATTTTTTTTCAAGGTTTTTTGTGAATTTAGAGGGTCTTTGGAGGGTTATATCTCCATACCCATGTTTGGATGTGTGTTGGACATAGGTACTTAAAGAAATGAAAGAGTCAAAGTAACATAGTCTCTCAGATCTCCTCTTAAACTTCGTTGAAATCTGAACCTTTGTTTATTTAGTTCCTTCTTCCTTCTTGCTTGCGTTTAGTGTTCTTCATTGGTACTTTGTTCATATCGAAGTAAACATGATAGGGTTTTAAAATATTTGAAGATATGGCTCGAATTTGTCAAATATTGGCAACATATGCTCCTTTTAGGTCGGTTTCATTTTCTTCCTTTGGTCTTCCTTTTACAGGTTTGATGCAACCAAGTTAATCAACTATATTATTTTTGTCTTTCCTTTTTTTTCAATTTAAGTGGAGTAAAACATATCGTTAGAGATGCTTTCTTGTTCAGCTGTTGTCATATCCTATGTTACCTGAAGTCTTCATTTTTCCTAAAGAATCCGTGTCCAATACATATTTGGACATCAATATAGGAGTATGATCCTCTAAATACATTGAAAAACTTTTAAAAAATTGAATATACTCATATTCGACACCTCGAGTCCTGGTAACATAGGTTACATCAAACTCAATAAATGGTGTTCATAGTTTTGAATTCCTACTAAAATTATTATGATCTGCTTTTCTTATGTGTTTTCTTTTAAACATTGGTCAGGGTCTTGAGACTGTTGACATGAGCCATTTTATCACTCCTGAAAACATTGAAAGACTTAAGCAGGCACAAGAAGCTCGTAGAGTTCAGGTATTTTTCTTATACAAGTTTTATTTTTCGAATAATCTTGCTGTGTTAAAATTGCATTACCTCATCTTTGCCATGTTTTCAACAGCCATTAACGTGCCTCTGCTGTTAGAGATTCTTTCGGGCTTACAAGAACCTAAGTTAAAAATGTCTATTTCTTTTACCATTTTAGAAAAATATAACTTTTGAAAACATAGGACATCAGACCTTGATACTGCTTGAAATATCATAGTATGCTATCAACTATGTTATCCGAACTTGGATGTGAGTATCAGATATGGGTATGTTTTCAACACGGGTATGTTAAGATGTTTCTATGTATATGGAGGATTCTTGGAGGGTCAGATTCTTATACCCATGTCCGAATATGCGTTTGACACATATACTTCAAGAAAAATGAAGAGTTGGAGTAACATAGGGCATCAAACAAAATTCTTCTGCCTGGTTATCTTGTGTTCGGAAAAGTTTCTCCGGGATTCAACTCGTTCTTGTCCAAAGCTTGAATTTTAACAGATTAAGCACTTTAATTCTTCAGGTTTTAAGTTTTTGTTTGAATCTGCAGATTGATTACACTCAACCAATTCAAAAAGAGGTGAAGAAAGATGCTGCAATTGCTGATGGTGATAGCCAAATTGGTACTGTTGGATGTGTGGCTGTTGACAATGAAGGGAATTTGGCTACTGCAACATCTACCGGTGGACAAGTGAACAAAATGTTGGGTAGGATCGGGGACACACCGATCATAGGCGCGGGGACTTATGCGAACCATCTTTGCGCGGTTTCAGCCACAGGCAGAGGGGAAGCAATAATCCGTGGCACTATTGCGAGGGACGTTGCTGCTGTTATGGAGTTCAAAGGTCTTTCCCTCAAGGAAGCTGCTGCTTACGTTATAGACCGAGTTCCACCGGGCAATGCGGGATTGATTGCCGTGTCTTCCACCGGTGAAATCGCCATGCCTTTCAACACCACCGGCATGTTCCGTGCCTGTGCTACTGAAGATGGATATTCAGAAGTTGCCATATGGGATTCTCCATCAAAGTAAAGCAATTTGATGAATGTTAAGCTATTTGCATTCATGTGCCGGAAAAAAAAAATAGTCTGGAAAATTGTTCTAAAAACATCATTAGATGTTTGTATAGTTGTTATTGTTGTCATTTGGCTTCATGAAATGTTATCATCTGTTTGCTTTTTCCTTTCTTTTTTTTTTTTTTTGGAAAATTTTCTAGCCTTGGAATGTTGATATTATAATATTTTCTTCTGAAAATGAAGAGACTGAGACCTAAATAAATGATGATATGTTTCCAAAACAATTAAATCAAGTTTCCATTTTCTGAAATGACAAATTTATTTCACAATTCAGAATGAAAAGAGTTTTGGGGCTATAACTTCGTAGCAGCTTAATTTGACTTTGGGAAGATCTAGAGACAGGTCTCTTTTTAGTACCAAGGAGGCCACATGTGATGGCTGGACTCTAGGATATCTCTCTTGGATCACTCCATGGTTGTGAATAGGTCACCACCCTCGTATAGTTTGTATTAAAAGAATTGGCTTTTCTGTACGTTTTTGAATCTCATAAAGATTTTGGCATTCGAAGATGCGATTTAGTTGATAAAAAGACTTTCTTCAAAGGGAGGGGGTTGAATTAAAGAAAAGCGTGCTTTCGGATAACAAAGCTTCGTGAGACATGCGAGTGTCAAAAAGGATAATACTTTTGATGTAGATTTACTAGGGTGATGATCGAATCTATGTAGGGTAATATAAGAAAAACGTTTTGAAACCTAATCATCACGTTATAATTTGAGAATAAAAAAAGCAAAATCAGGGATTCAAAGCTCAGTTTTATTAAACATTATCTTTTAATAGTGTGATAATATTAATCGATTGGAGTAAGGTCCGGTTTAGTTTTGTCATTGGCAAAACTTTTGAAGTTAAAAAATTATTTTTAACTATAAATGTAATATTAAATAAGTAAAAAATTTTAATTTTTATGTTTAAAATCATAGTTTGACAACTCAAACTAAAAACTCATGAAAATATAACTTTTATAGTTTTGAAACTAACTTTTAGATGAAATGATTTGATTATCTTTACATCTCTAAATTTTTATTATTTTAAATATATCTTCTTTATTTTTATTTTTATTTTTTACTTTTTAACTCCTTAAAATACTTTTTCACTACAATATCAAACATTTAAAAACTATTAAATCCCATTTTTCTATCACATATTTTAAATACATTTTTTTTCGATTTAAGCTTTTTCCAAGGCTAATGCTAATCTAGCAATGAACCTCGGGTGGAAACCGATCTCTTTTATTTGATTATTTCATGGCTCTAAAATGGCAAAGAGCAAACATTGACAGACTCTTGAAATTCTTTTTCCCTGGGACGAACTTAAAGCTGGTGCACAAGACAAATCATGGATCAAAGAGGAACATGTTTAATCACATTACAATGCAAAAGTTTAAAGATTATCTTTATTGAAGGGGTTAGAAAATAGAGATCAAAGCTTGGAGAATGGAGTCTAGGAAACTGGTTCTTGAGCATTCGAATGGCACAGAGTCAATCCTGAACCTCTCAGTTTCTCCACTGTTATCAGGTCCAACCGCGCAGCCATTTCAGGTGTCAAATAATTCTCCCAATCTCCAACCTTACCCTTCCGAAAGTAATTCTTGTTCTCTATCATTCCTTCACGATGTTTCCCAGTTTTATTCACTTCCAAGTTGCTTAAATTCTCGAAACTACACATCTTCACTATCTTTTCAACCACCCCATTTCCCAATTCCTCCAACGAGAAAGACCAACCGATGAACTCCGCCAAATTCTTAACATGCAAGACGGTATCTTCAATCATTTCTTCAAATTTCAAGAACAAAATCTCGTCGGGATGCTCCAAACTTGCTTTCCAAAACTCCAAAACATGGTCCCAATGAGGTCCATAGAAAGATACTCCTTCGCAGAACAGCTCAAAAACCTTGTCCATACGAAGTGGTTGGATCTTTTGGGATGTCAAGTGCCTAGCAACGAAGTGATACATTGAAACAAATGCATCCTTGGGGTCCCTGCAAATGTAAACAATTTTACAACCGGAATCGATTATCGATCTTGGCAAGGAAGAATAAGGAACATGAGTGGCCAAGAGAGGGGTTCCAAGATTGCGGTTATTGGAAAAATGGGCATGATCAAGCTCCAAGAAAGGTACACAATCATGCGGCATTTTCGAGAGTAAAGGGCTGGTGGAATCATCGAATGAAGTTCTTGTTACGGTGGCGAAAGCCAGAGACTTTAACCAGGTTGTGCCAGTTTTGGGGTGCGCTACATAGGATGATATCGGTAGGCTGAGCCTGGAATTGTTGTTGAGCTGAAACGACTCGTTCGAGTAAAAATGAGATATGCCAAAAGCCCCAAGCTTTGGCTTTGGGGAGGCTCGATATCATCTCTTTGAATGATTTTGGAAACTCGACTTCATTTCCTTTCTTAATTGGGTTACTTTGGGATTCTAAGCAGGATTACATAAATGGTAATGAGCTAGATGTTGAGTCAACTAAATCCGTCCATGAATCAAGTTACACTATAACTTTGGTGTCACTTGATTTTTTTCATTATCTTACTTAAATTCTAATCGAGCTGATCTAAATTAATAAAATCTTTATCTAAAGCTCAAAACATACAGGTTGAGCTTGGACTTATCCAAATTAACAAAATCTTTGTCTACAGCTCATTCCGTAGCGATCAAGCTTGGAGTCAACCAACCTTTTCGGCTAGGAAGAATTGGGAGTATTTCTCTATATTTCTTATAGTAGGCCATTTCGACGCCTATTTCTGCTGCAAATTCTGCATTTTCTTCCTTTGTTTTGATTGGTGGTGTTATCAAGTTTTGAAGAAACCAAATAGGAAACCATTTAAAACTCTGGGTTTGCGTTCGTAGTTACGTCATCTCGATCGTCTTCATTGATCGTGTCGTGTTCGTAATCATGTCCAAAAATTATCAACTTTTGTTTTTCTATGCATTTTGCAACAAGAAACCCTGATGATCCATGAAAAAGCATGCATTATTTCACAACAAATGTCAAAAAATGGACCTTGTAAACAGCTTCATGTTTGAAATAAAACAAGGCAAAGAGTGACAATTACAGGGGATTCAACTATATTATATTAATCCAAAAGAGCAAAGAGATTATTACCTCTGTTACTTTGATTTTTAATTTTTTTTAAAATATTTATATCTAACATTTATGTTTGATATATATTCAAATATTGGTATTGATTTAGAATGTAACCTTTCAAATATATGAAAAACATAAAAAAAATTTATGAATATCCATATTCAATACTCATATTGAATCCAAATAGCATACGTTATTATAATAACTGGTCAAAAACAAATAATTTCTACAGTTTGCTTGAGGTTAAGAGGGAAAAGAAACCCCCATCAGCCAAAAAATGAATTCTAACATCTCTTCACTTTGTAATATAAACCATTCTTTTCCTTTCAAGATACTATGATGAAAAGGCCTTAAACTAAGACTCAAACCTAAAAAAAGAGAAAAGAAAAATAAAATCTCCAAAAAAATGACAAGATTTTCACTTCCGACTCCACAAATAAACGCGATCGAACCTTTCACGGATTTATATAGTTGGAGATCGCATATATTACTAACAATCAAACAGATACATATGGCATAGTTTAAATTGTGACACAATCTTGGAGATAGGGGTGGCCAAGATTGATGTACCGTTCCCATAGAGGCTTGTACCTTCCAATGGCCAGTTTTAGCCATGGCTTCATGTTCCCATTAAAGTAAACGACTGCCGGGGCGGTTGTCGATGTTACGATCAGAAACTAATCTGAGCACATGCCATCTCCGATCAAGTGGCTCTGTGAGCCCGTAAAAAGCTAAAAGACCGGCGGTAAAGTTTCCCAGTTCCTGCCACTAATGATATCTTGCAGTGAAAATTTGCTTTCCTCCAGGCAATCAGATCGAAAACATTCATGCCAAATGCCCATCCACATGCTTTTGGATCAAACTTTGAGCTGATGATCGGATTTGAGAAATTGAAATACTTGTAATAACGATGATATGCTTCGAGACATGTCTCCACTGCCCCAATTGCTTCTCCATGCAAATCCAGTGAGAAAAGAGGTGCTAGATCTTTCTGCACAACAACGTCATGACCAAGGAATACTATCTTCTTCGGGCTACGGATAGATCTCTGGAATGTAAAACCGAAAAGTAATTCAACAAAGAAATATACTTAGGGCACCGCAATTTCGGCTCAACTGTCAAATCTTCGTTCTCAAATCAAATGAAATGTTATCATTTGATTTTTTTTTTTTTTTTTTTTACTTTCTAGCCTTGAATGTTAATATTAGAAAAGTTTCCTCTGAACAATGAAGGGACAGAGCCTTGAATGAATAATGATAAGCTTCCAAACAATTAAAGCAAAGTTTCCATTCTCTGAAATGATAAATTCATTTCATAATTTCAGAACGAAAATAGTTTTGGGGGTATAACTTCATACCAGCTCTATTTGACGTTTGAAGGATCTAAAAACTTGTCTCTTTTCGGTACAAAGGAGGCCACATGTGATCACTGGGTTCTAGGATATCTCCCCCGTATCATCCTACAACTGGGATTCGGTCATCACGTTGCTTAGGCTTGCATCAAATGTACTGTCTTCTTTGGGCATTCATGGGTCTCGTAAGGTTTTGTCACGTGAAGGTGCATCTTATTGACAAAAAGACTCTTTCAAAGAAGAGGTCCCTGGCTCAAATTAAAAGAGTTGCACTTTTAGGTGACAAAGTCTTGTGAGACTCGCGGCTGCTAAAGATAACACTACCTTATGTAGACGTACTTGGAGGTGACTATTGAATCTTGGTTGAGTGATATAGAGGAAGTATCTTAAAATTCGATCATCACAACACCGTTTAAGAATAAAAAAAAGTGATGTAAAAATTGGATTTGAAACTTAATCCTATTAAACATCATCTCGTAACAGTGTTATAGTATAAACAATTGTGTTAAACCTCGAATTAGGAACCCATCTCTTTTATTTGATCATTTTATGATTCTAAAAAGGCACGAACCAAACATTGACAGGCTTCTGAAATTCATTTTCCTTGAGATGCACTCAAAGAGGAACATATTTGATCACACTACTATACAAGGTTTTTAAGTTAATCTTTATTGAGGGGGTAGAAAACGAAGATCAAAGCTTGGAGAATGGATTTTATGAAACTGGTTCTTGAGCATTCGAATGACAGAGAGTTAATCCTGAACCCCTCAACTTCTGCATTGTTATCAGGTCCAACCGCGCAGCCATTTTAGGTGTCAAACAATTCTCCCAATCTCCAACCTTACCTTTCCGAAAGTAATTCTTGTTTTCCATCTTTCCTCCACGACGCGTCCCAGTTTTATTCACTTCCAAGTTGCTTAAATTCTCGAAACTACACATCTTCACGATCTTTTCAGCCACCCCATTTCCTACTTCCTCCGACGAGAAAGGACAACCGAAGAACTCCGCCAATTTCTTAACTTGCTAAACAGTATCTTCCATCATTTCTTCAAATTTCAAGAACAAAATCTTGTCGGGATACTCCAAACTTGCTTTCCAAAACTCTAGAACATGGTCCCAATAGGGTCCATATAAACTTACACCTTCAGAAAACAGCTCAAAAACCTCGTCCAGATGAGGGGGTTGGATGTTTTGCGATGTCAAGAACATGGCAACAAAGTGATACAATGATACAAATGCATCCTTGGGGTCCCTGCAAATGTAAACAATTTTACAAGCGGAATCGATAATCGATTTTGGCAAGGAAGAATAAGAACATGAGTGGCCAAGAGAGGGATTCCAAGATCTCGATTGCTGGAAAAATGGGCATGATCAAGCTCCAAGAAAGGTACACAATCATGCGGCATCTTCGAGAGTAAAGGGCTGGTGGAATCATCGAATGAAGCTCTTGTCATGATGGTGAAAGCGAGGGACTTTAACCAGGTTGTGCCAGTTTTGGGGGCACTGCAAAGGATGATATCAGTAGGTTGATCCTGGAATTGTTGTTGAGCCGAGACGACTCCTTCAAGTAAAATTGGGTTGTGCCAAAAGCCTTGATATTGGAAAAGATCGTCGAGAAAGCCACCAGTCTTTGACTCGCGGCAGGGTAGTTATCATCTCTTTGAATGATTTTGAAAACTCAGCTCCATTTTCTTTCTCAATTTGATTACTTTGAGAATATAAGCAGGATTCCATTGAAGAAATGGCTAATGGTTGCAAATATTAAGAGAAATTAGCCCTATAAATAGGCTTAAAGAAAAATCTAGGATATATAAATCATATATATTTGGATGCTAAGAAAGTTTTTTCTTTTTTAATTGTAGAAAGAAGTTTGAAGTCGAGGTTGGAAATATATGCTACCTTTGGATATTTGAATTTTAAATTAGTTAAATATATTTTTTATATTTTTAAATATAAATTTTAATTATTTTATTAAAGGTTATAAAATTAAAAAATAATGTGTTTGAGATAAATGAAGAAATTGATGTTATTTTAAATTAGATAATTTATATATTTGTATTTTATATTTAAAGTATTATAAATTCTTAATATGGTAATGATTTGTTTTATATAGATTTTAATATTTTAATATTATTTTTTTCGTTTTATATTTAAATTATTTTTATATACCATTTTCTTATCATTTAATCATATTTTATTTATTATATTAAAATTAAAAAGAATATAAAATAGTATTACATAAAAAGAAAAAGTAATTCATGAGAAAAGATGATGAGAAAGAGAAAGTTTATTGAAAAAGACAATGAAAAAAAGATAAAAAGAAAAGACTAACAGAAGGAGAAAAAATTGTATGGGTGTATTTTAATATCGGTGTTGTTAATTTTAAAGATAATTTTATTAAAAATTTATATTTAATACATTGACGATATATATTTATAAATAGTAGTAAATTAAAAAAAATTATTTCATTAAAATTTTTTTAAAATAAATACATGTAATTTTATATTTAAATTCTATCATTTTTCTTATATAAAAACCAAAAAAAAATTGGAATAAAAGCAATATTTAAAAATGGTTTTTTATTATAAAACTCTCTTTTTTTCAATATATTACTTTCATAATTTATATTTCTATCTTAAGTCTTTCTTTTGCATTTTTTTTTTGTTGTTGTAAAACTAATATTCTAATGTTATTTATTGATACTTATTTTATCTACTCTCTTATTATAAGATTACTAATTATCTATCTATTTATCCATATAAATAGATAAACTTTAACCCTAATTCAATGAAAGTCCTTCCATGTCAAATGATTTGGGTTTAAGTTTTTTATTCAAAAAATTATTTCAGATTAATTATGTTTTAAAGTTATATCATTTGAAATTAATCTTAATTTTGTGATCAAATTTTAACTTAAAACTTTTATTATGATTACTTATATATATATTATTCCATCAAAATGGGCATACTAAAGGTGTTGGAAATTTGCCCAAATAACATCCCTAATAAATAAAGAGACTAAACAAATAAAACGAATAGATTTTGAGATTAATTTTAATTAATTTATATAATAATTTTTTAAGATGTAATATTTTTCGTATTTTTAAATTATAATATATAAAAAAATAAAATTAAAGCAGGGTGGTTGGCAGTGTATATCAATATACGTCACTATGCGTCACAATCCATGCATGGAATAGTTGTTAAAATGTACGCGATCGTTTCTTTTTATTTCATTTGGATAAAATATTTAATTACGTAATCAGATTACGTTCGCAATAATTGTCAGAATATTGCCAAAATTTTCCTTTTTTTTTTATTAAATGCTTTTACTCACCAAATCTGGTTTTATGTTTCCAATATTATAATTCCTTACTTTTTGCCCCCTTAAATGTTATTTTTTTAATTAAAGGGGATGGCATAAGAATTTGATTTTTTAAAAAAGCATTATAATCGGATCGAGTCTAAGTTAAATTTTTTAAAATTTTTTATCTAAGATTCGTTTAGATTAGTTTAATTTAAAATTTTATTTTATTATTTATAATAATATTACAATATTAAAATATAATTTTTATATTAATATTTTATATTTTTATATTAAATTTAAATAAAAATTATTTTTATTACTAAATAATAATTTATTTCACTTGACTTAAATCTATAAATTTTTTTTAATATTCAATCTATATAAATTAAATTTATCAAATTAATTAAATTGATCAAATATTCAAGTCTAACTTATCCCCTGTCAATCAGATAGTAACAAGGCATTAAATTCAATTAATTCCTTTTACTTATTTGATCTCCCCAACCCCTCATTGATTTAAAAAT
>JBBYHM010000010.1:2699041-2730836 GCA_038381775.1 Adansonia rubrostipa | reverse complement strand
TTTATTTAAAATTTAAATAAATATATAAATTATTTAAATTAAATATTTAAATATTTAAATTTAATATATATAAATTTAATTTGATAATATTTAAATTAAATTTAAATTTTTTAATCAAGTTTAAGTAATTTACAAGAGCTAATATTTCAGTTATATCTTAATCTAAAGACGAGTAATTAAGCTCCATTCCTGCTTGACTAACCGCATAGATGGCAAAAATAAAAACAAAATTCGAAATTATATTTGTTATTTAGATGAACTGTAAAGGTCATATATTAACAATTATAAAATAATTTGGCACCACGCCTATTTGCTTTTTTTTTTTTTTTATTTTTGAATTTAAGAAAAATAAATAAATGAGATGACGCCATTAAAAAAAAAAAAAGAGTCTGTCTGTCAGTCACGCCACTATGAATGAATCTGTATTTGTACAATAGGGGGAGAGGCTTCAGGCTTAGCCTCATTTAGTTGAACCAAACCAGGTTGGCAGTGGGTACCCCTACACACATGGTGGCCTCCTATCTTCTTCTTGCCTGCCAGCCATTATCATCTCCTTTTGACTCATTATTTTTTTACTTTAAATATTATATTTATATATTTTATTATATTATTATAATTTTAAAAAATTTTATATTTATATAAAATTTAATATTATGATAATTTATATTATATAAATTTTAAAATATTTTTATATTTATATCATATTTAATATTATTAAATATAATTACACTTGTTATTTGAATTTAATAAATATGATAATATTTTAGTGTGAAATAAGAATAAGATTTGTCTTTCAACTTACCATTTTTTTTCTCACCCTTATTAATTTTTTATTTTTTAAGAAATTACCAAAAAATAAAAATAAAAAATGCTACTATGGCCCCTGGGGCACCTCTTTTGACCACAAATCTAATAGCCCCTACTTGATTTTTATCTCCAAACTTTTCCCTCCTTTCTCAACTCAATTTATATGTTATTTTTTTAATTTTTTTAAATATTTATGTTTAAAATTTAAATTTAAATTATATTTGAATGTAAATATAAAAATATAATTTATATATATATATGTAAAATTTTAAAAATATTTATAAATTGATTACAATTCAAAATTTAAGCACGATACGAATTGCTCTAATTTATCATTATTAATAATATTTTTATATTAATATTTTTAATTAAATTTAAATAAAAATAATTTAAATCAAATAAATAAAAATTAATCTAATATATTACTAAATCTATTAAATGCAATAAATTATTTAATTTTTAAATAAATATAAAGTATCCGTAGTATCCTTCCCTTTGAAAGGAACAACTTTAGCTACAAATAAAGCAACCGTTTTGTGATCTGTGCAGTGGAAGCACATTAATGGAACGAGGAAAAAGCTGAACCTAAGTAAACGGTGTTTCTTATTTTGACAGCAAAGGGATCCTAATCTAAACTAGCAAAGAACCCTAATTTTGAAGCGTGAGTACCTAATGCCAGCCAGCTACCGGCTTGTAAATTTCTAGGACAAGTAAGGCTTTCACTGTATGTGGCTCTACATTGGGCCATCAGACTTTCCATTGGGCGTTTGTCGCTTCTGGATGGAAAGTTTTTCCTTTGGGCCACCTAATAATCCTACAAAAACTATGAAATAACCCAAATGACAGAAAAAAATACATAAAATTTAAATTAATAATAAAAAGTTAATTAAATTATCATCACAAATTAATTAAATATCAACTAACTAATAATATTATTTAAAAGTAAATTTTAAATTATAATGTAAAATGCAATGAAGGGTATCTATCTATTTTACTCTCTAAAAAAAAATTAACATAGTGAAATTATTAAATATATATTTTAAAATATACATATGTTATATCATCAGGTAATTTTTTAAAAAATATATGTTTTTTATTTTTATCATGTCATGGGTGTATAATAAAAAATGAAATAAGAAAACTAATATAAAGTAAGATAAAGTAAGCCTATGTAAGCTATGATTCATTTGAGAACTTTGTATTACATTTTATTATTTTATGTAGGAAAATGTTAATTGGCATATCGTAATATTAGTTACGGTGATTTGTAAAAATAAAAGTATATTTAATACATTACTTCTATTGAATTTAGAAAAAAAATATGTTAAAATATAAAAGACTATCGTAAAATCCGTACTATTTATAAAGTTTTTCGTTGAGTTTGATTTTACTGAGTCAAATGATACCGATTCAGTTAAAAATTAAAAAAAAAAATTATTATAATAATGTAGAATAAACCTTTTCATTTAGAATAATAATTAACTATTTACTTTTTTTCTTTTAACTAGAAAAAACTACCGATCTTTTTATTTAAAAAAATTCTATTTTTTATTTGAGAAATCTCTTAACTTTTTTTTAACTTTAATATATTATTGAAAAATAAATTAAAAGAAAAATTATCGTTTACTTTTATGGTTGTGTTAAAATCTAGTAGTAATTAAATAATTTTTAAGAACACATTGGATAGATAATCATACATTGATAAAAGAGAGATTGTGCAATTGTTAAGTGCAACAGAATAATAGAAATTGGCCCATTTAAGCTGATTGGTATATAAAGTTCGGGAAAAAGGGAGGATTTTGCTGGGTCTGAGTTCAATTGAAGTCTTACCTTTTTTCCTTAGCGGATTTTAACTTTCATGATCGCCAAAATCGGATCCATAAGCCCCGAATTTGTTGAAACCCAAACAAAATCCAAAACCCATTGGTTCGGATCTTCTTCGATTTTCATTCACCAAGGACCAATGACGACTTGCCCCGAAATGTTCATATATAATGAGACGCCAAGTCTTGCTTCGATGAAGTTTACACAGCACGGTTAATCCGGGAAAAAAAAAAAAAGGAGAAAACCCTGAGACTAGGGTTTAGGAGACGCACGATTTGTTGCAGCTGTGACGCTGGAAAGGAACAAAAAAAAAAAATGTTGGTTCAGCTTCCTCGGTTGACAAATTCTTTGAGGGAACCGTTCGACATCGATCAAGCTTATCTCCAGCGCAAGATCATCCTTCAATCCCAAAAAAAAGCTACCAAGTAAAACAATAAAGTTCCTATCTTAATTTGCTCTTTTCTTGATGTTCTTTTTAAATGCTTTCTTTATTTGCTTAGAAGAAACGAAATATTGAATGTTTAGGATTTGTTGTTTGTTTTATTAAAGTGAATTGGATTGAAAATTGCTATTAAATTGTAAAAGTGCTGTTAGATTGAAATTATGTGAGATAACTAAAAGTAACATTTGGTTGTTGCACACCCGAGCATTTGGCTTAATTGATTGGTGCGTGCTAGCTCTAGCCATCGAATCCCCATACCCCAAATCTTAAAATCCGCTTACTCTTTCATAAATTTTGTATGATTTATATTTGTTTATTCTGACAATTGAAAATGGTCACCGTTGATTTATATTTGTTTATTCATAAAAAACACCACTTTTATGCTTTATTTATGTAGATCATTGAAAATATTTAATTATTTGTTTGATATAAAAAATTTTTCACCGTTAAATATATGTTAAAAAGACATTATTTGTTTTTTATGGATATGATATAGATATGTGATTCGTTTAAATTTTTACGTGCACGACGTGTATGGTTATATTGTTAAATCTTATGGTAGTTTGTTAAAATTTTAATTGTAAATTGAAATTCTAAAAAGGTGCAAAACTAATTAGTTTTTCACAGGTGTAACTTGCTTGATCCCATCTATCTCTATGTAAGTGTTTTCGAATGCAAAAGTAATATTTTCGAAGATTTAGAACAAGATTTATAAATTTACTTTTATATAATAAAATTATGCTAGGGTTTGTGTTTTATTTCTTTATTTTTGATTGTTTGCTGTGCTTTTACCTTTGGCTTACTCTTTAGAAAGTTAAATACAAGTAGCAAAAGCAACAGTTAGAGGTAGCAGAATAGTTTTTTCTTTTTTTTTTTTTTTTGGGTCTACTTGAAAGTTTCATTAAATTTGTATATCAACTTTTCATTGCAGACATTTTTGTTGGCTTTCTTTGGAACTTTAGCTTTTAACTTCAGAAAACTCACTTTCAGTTCTCACATAAGTTAAAAGCTACCTGAATTTTCAGTGCAAAATTTTAACGTTGTTCTTTTAATTGTGTAATTTAGTTCTGGAAACTCACTTGATGAGTCAGAGCTTGCAAGGAAGATAGTTCATCGATGGGAAGAAGGTAGGTTCCTCAACGTTTTGTTTAATCCCTGTCTTGTAACCATGCATGCAGAGTTTTCTCCATTAGATAGAGTTTAATATTATGTTCATTTTGTTTATGGGACTTATAAAGCAGCTTCAGTCGAAGTGAGACAATTATACAAACAGTTTATTGGGGCAGTGGTGGAGCTGATTGATGGAGATGTGCCATCTGAAGAGTTCCGTGAGGTGGCATTGACTGCTTACCGCCTTTTTAGTGGGTCAGTGGAGGAGGAAGAAGTTGATAAAAATATAAATGAGAAGAAGTAAGGCTTTAATTTCTAATTGCCTTGTCCCTATTTTTTATTCATGGGAGTCAAATTAGCATAAGCCGGGAAACTCTACCAACTGTCTAATTTTGTATGCTTCATTTTGCTTAGAGTAGGTCCTAATTTGCATTATCTAATATATTAAGTTTAAATATGTGATGATAGAAGAACTGGTGGCTGAATCCTGAACAAATCAATCAAATAGCAGAGACCCTAAATCCTAAACTGTTTTGAGATGGATTTCATTTTGTGCTTCAAAAGTTATGGTGGCAAAGGTTTTATGGCCCCATTGTTAGGTCTAATTTTCTTAAGAATGTGAGTAAGTTGTAGTGGTTCAATTGGATCTTGGAGGAAGATGAGTGAACATTACATTTGAACATACGCCTAAGATTTTGATAAATGCATCAGATATACGGTAAGATTCTAATGTAAATTTTCAAAGTTCCTGATTTCAGTTAATGGCATTGAAATGCAGGGTAGAATTGCAGAAAGTTATTGGTCATGGAGTTTCATATGCTAATGTGCGGAAAGTGGCCTCTTTGGCTCAAAAGCTTTCTCAGTCTCAACCAGGGGACAGTGGGGCCATACTTGGTTCTGCAAAGCATGTAAATGGACGTGTTGATGATTCAGAATTTGGAGCTGACCTTGTCTTTAAAGCACCAGCCCGGTTTTTGGTGGATGTTTCCTTGGGGGATGTGGAATTACTGGGTGAGGAAAGCACTGCACCTTCTTCTTCATTTGTTGAAGGATGGCATGATAAAAATGGCCCTATAAATTATCATGACGCTACCGTTGGTCGAAACTTCAATTTGAGTTGGTTAAGAGATTCCTGTGAACGGATAGTGAGAGGGAGTACTTCACAACTTTCACGAGACGACCTGGCAATGGCTATCTGTCGGGTGCTTGATTCAGACAAGCCTGGTGAAGAGGTATGGATTGGTAATCATTCTGATCTATGCCTACCTATGTCGCTTTTGCATGTCTTGCATAACATTTATAGTATTTTGTAGATAGCTGGAGATTTATTGGACCTTGTCGGGGATAGCGCCTTTGACACTGTTCCAGACCTTATATCTGTAAGACCATTAATTTTTTATTTCTATTCTCATGTCTTATGTTCTTTGGAGTAAACTATTTTCCCTTCTCTCTCTCACAAGCTCCAAAAAGGTGCTGCTTTCCACTTGGTAGAAGTCCAATCTTGTTATGCTCTGATATTTGATTGGACTATCCTTAACAAATTGGTAGTTTTATGTTTCTGTGAGTTTTTAAAGGTTAACATATAATTTTGGTTCTCTAATTCACTGGAAGGTTATTTATTTACTTTTGAAATTGTCTGGATAATGAACTTGAAAGATAATAATTGTGGGGTTGACTACATTGATATTAACTTGTCAAATTAAGAACTCCTTTTTGTTAGGATGACTGTCATTATTATCATGTTTCTTCTCTCAAAAGTTTTCCTCTCCCTTTGTTAGTATTAATGTCATTACTATCATTTATTTATTTTTTCCTTAAAGCTTAATTATTTGGATACTTCAGATTCCGTCCTTTGGGGAAGTCAATTCCTGAATTTTTTTTTTTTTTTAGCATCGAAAGGAGCTTGTTGATGCTGTTCATCATGGATTATCAGTACTGAAAGCTGAAAAAATGACTCCTAGTTCTCAATCACGCATGCCCAGCTATGGGACTCAGGTATTGCTGGATTTAAAGGTGTTCATTAAAATATTGAATGACTGTTAAGACTTCATTTTTCCGTCTTTTGTAGGTTACTGTCCAAACAGAGTCTGAGAAGCAGATTGATAAATTACGACGCAAGGAGGAAAAGCGTAATAGACGAGGAACTGAATATGGAGCTGACAGTGATATGTCAGCCGCAAGCTTTTCTTCTTTACTTCAAGCGAGTGAGAAGAAAAGTCCGTTTGAAGATTTGATTGGATCTGGTCAAGGGCCCAATTCTCTGGCAGTAACTGCCCTTCCACAAGGGACCATCAGAAAGCATTTTAAGGGGTATGAGGAGGTCATTATTCCCCCGATACCAACCGCTCAAATGAAACCTGGGGAAAAGCTGGTACTTCTCATCTATTTCAATATTTTTCTTCACCATCATGGTATATTATCATTATTTGTTTTTTCTGTTGGTTGGTTCAGTTTTTTTCTTACAATTTCTAAGGCGTAAGAGGTTTTTGGTCGGTGAAAGACATCTATAAGTTTATGTAAGATGACAAGGAATGGCCTGATAAGCACTATGGAAAAATGTTGTTACCTTGGACAAAATTTTGTTCATATCTTTTTTGGTGATTGTTAAAATATGTAGATAACCTCAAATATAATTTTTGACTTTAATTCTTCACTGTTTGCAAGAATGGTCTATGAAAAAGATGACTTCTTTGTGGTTGAGTCAATTTCCTGTTTTCTGTTTTATTCATTGTACATTTAACACCTTGCTGTTTCCACATGTTTCCTCTTCGAAGTCCCCTTTGTGTGCATCTATCTATGGGCTTCATCCATGTTGATTGCATCTTTGAGGTAACCTTTCTAGGATGTCCTAGCCCTTATCCTAACTTCTCTTCATTAAACATGATTTATCAGACTAGAAAAGTTATGTCAATCTGTGACCTTGATTAGGAGAACCAATGAAGAAAAAAGAAGAGGAATAGGACTTTCATGACATTAAAATTTCATTAGTTTGTTTAGAGAGGGAAGGGCTTTGGATGATTGGGTGTTACCACTGGTCCAACTAAGAGCTACTATTACCGCTTGTCAAAGCTCTAAAAAATTGGTTGATATAACCTTAGTTGCCTTGGAGCTTTGCTTTTGCTAAAGCTATGAAAGGGGTTTAGATGAAACTTGCAGAACTTCTTATCTGAATTTATGGTTTGTAACATGTTTTGAATAGAAATTTGCTTAGGGCACTGCCATAAGTACATCAACTAACTCCTCAAAGTACTGAAGTTGTGATCGTTTGGAAGTTAACATTTTGCATCTATGTTGTTCACTGCTTTTAATATTTGGATATTCTATTATTGCTTGCTGACTTGTACTTCTTATAGTGGCTTAATATATTTATTTTCTTTTCTTATTTGTGTTCAGATTGAGATAAAGGAGTTGGATGACTTTGCTCAAGCTGCTTTCCGTGGTTACAAATCTCTGAATCGTATTCAGAGTCGGATATTTCAAACTGTATATTACACTAATGAGAATATATTAGTGAGTCTTTCATTCTACGGTTATAATTTAATATTAAAAACAAATTATATTTGTGAAAGTTTCATTTTCGTTAAGTTTAAACTTTAAAGTCATTTTGATGTACGTCAAGGTTTGCGCACCAACTGGAGCAGGCAAGACAAACATAGCCATGATATCTATTTTACATGAGGTATTTTCTTTAGTGAGGTCCCTATTATCTTCTTTTCTGGGTTTTATATTTCACAATTTGGTAGGAAATACAAATTAATCATTGTGTTTGTACGGCACTTGATCCATTGCATGCTGCCCTTTCGTAATTTTTAGATGGAGGGATAATATGATGCTACTGAACTGTAACAATTACATACAGTTTGCTACCTACCTCAACTGGATTTTATTCCCTCTTATTTGTGGTAGATGAAGCACTTGCATTCAAAGTGAGAGAGGCTGTATTTGCTGTGAGATCAGCATACACTATGTTCAGCAGTGTGCGGTTATCTCCTGAGTTACATACAGTTACAACTGGACTAAAACGAAAATAAAATTGTGTTTGTTTATGATAGTATATGTGTTCGAAATGCTGTGTATAGTATAAAACCTGTATTATCGGTGGGTTTTCTTTTGCAGATTGGGCAGCACTTCAAGGATGGCTATTTGCATAAAGATGAATTTAAGATAGTTTATGTTGCTCCTATGAAGGTTGAATACTCCATAAATCTTTCTGCCGTATGTTAGGAGCATTAGTGACTGACTACTTATTTCTGGTTGTATTTCTTTAGGCATTAGCTGCTGAGGTCACATCAACATTTAGTCATCGCTTATCTCCGTTGAATATGTGCGTGAGAGAACTTACTGGAGACATGCAACTTTCTAAGAACGAACTTGAAGAAACTCAGGTAGATTGTTGTTAAATAGCTTATGCTTATTCTTTTACTGTGACCAACAAACATATTGGAACTGAAGGCTTTGCTTTTCTTTTTCACCAATCAGATGATAGTTACAACACCTGAGAAATGGGATGTTATTACTCGTAAAAGTAGTGACATGTCACTCTCAATGCTGGTGAAGCTCTTGATTATTGATGAAGTGCATCTTCTTAACGATGATAGAGGTCCAGTGATAGAAGCTCTAGTAGCTAGAACTCTTCGTCAGGTAATAGAGTTACCATTGTCTCTGCTGTTGAATCGGTAACATTTTGATTAACGTAGTTTGAGAGTATGTGTATGATTGCAAACTGTGCCCATGAAATAATATTTCTCCCCCTGTTCCTCTCGCCAAATACATTTGGGCTTACTGGAGCAAGGATTCTGGCAGAAGTACTGCTGCGAGTAGGATCATTCTTTAGTGAGTTTGTGAATGAAAAAGAACAAATATGACACTGAAAATAAATACTTATACTAACTCAAGGAAAGTTAGACAAGTCCATGCTAGCTGTTCTGATGTTTTAATGACAACTTGACTAGAGTTACTGCTAGCTGTAGTTGGAGAATAAGACTATCTATTCTCCTTTTATGAATTTGATATATATTTGTTTATCGAATGATAATTTTATTCATCTTCATCTGGGGGTGTTTTAAGCAGCAAATTTATATGTTGGTATTAACTGGCCTGTTCTAGGTTTTCAGTACTGTCATCATCACTTTGGATTAATACCAATTTTAAATCTAAATGGTTCTATTATCTTTATTTCATTTTTTCTTTCGGTGGCAGGTGGAGTCAACACAGTCAATGATACGAATTGTTGGCCTTTCAGCTACTCTACCTAATTACTTAGAGGTTCTTTAACCTTTTATTGATAGTTGGAACTTAATATTTACTCTTAGATGCTCAAAATTTGATTCCTCCTTCACTTTTGAATATTTAGTATGCTTAATGTCTTTCATATAAATTTCCAGGTCGCACAGTTCCTTAGAGTGAATCCAGAGACTGGCCTTTTTTTCTTTGATTCTAGTTATCGTCCAGTTCCTCTTGCTCAACAATATATTGGAATTAGTGAGCAGAACTTTGCTGCCCGCAATGAATTGTTGAATGAGATATGCTATAAGAAGGTCTCTATTTCCTAGTAGGCTCACTTTATATGACTCAAGTCTAGAGTAATAGTTTATTAACTTGTTATACGTTTTTGCCAGGTGGTTGATTCCTTAAGGCAAGGTCATCAGGCAATGGTGTTTGTTCATTCGCGGAAGGATACTGCAAAAACAGCTGAGAAGCTGGTTTGGCCTTTTTTATCCTCTGTGTTTACTGTGGTTGAGTTGTTCAGCTTTTGAAGTTTTTAATTTTTATTTCCTCTGTTGGTTTATTTCTTTGCATACATGTGCATTTGTGTGTTTGTGTTGTGGAATGACTTCCAAAGTTGTTTAAAGAAAAGGATATTTATGTGAAGGAAAAGGTATAATCCTTGGAAGCAGAAAGCAATTCACCAAGAGAAAGAGAATCTCTCAACATTTTACTACAAAATGAAACTAGTAAACATGACTAAGCCACTCAGTTTTATCAAATATATATTGTAAAGTTGATCCCAGTATTTCAAATTGATAGGTTGGTATTTGAATAATTTTTATATTTACCACATCTTTATGTTACAGGAAGATGGAATGGAAAAAGAGGGAGAGTTATGAGTCTTTTTGTTTGTGTATGTGTGTTTGTGTGTTTGAAAGAGAGGAGGTGTATGCTGAAAAAGTTGTATGTTAAAGATGAAGGAAAAAATGGACACAATTGAATAGGAATATGGAGAAAAACAAGACGAACAAAGAATTGGTCTTGAGCGAGGCACTTCCAACAAGATTTCTTGGTAGTCTTCTTGCTTTGGTGCCTGCAGACTACTAGAAACACTTTTCTTAGAATATGATGACCAGCTGTGAGAACAATCGAGGCTGCACCTAAATCTTTTTCCAATCAAGAATCTGTTGCCAAAGAAGAAGAAAAGTACATTAAAACAACCTTTTTTTTTTTTTTTAATTTTCTTATTTTTTTTAACTTGGTCAGAGTCAAAGACATAGTTACTCATAACAAATATGTTTTTTTTTTTTTGAAATACTATTTTTTTAAGGAAAAGTCTTCAGTTTTAAATTTTGAAGTTAAAAGAATGACTGCTCTTCATATATAAATTATTCCTTTTATGAAATGCTTAAATCTATGACAAAATATCTTACATTGTGACATAAATTATGCTATTGTTAGGCACAATTATATCTTACAACTCTTAGAACTATGCAAGTGACTGCATTGGCTGTCAACACTTGGAAAAAAATATGCTAAGAACCTTTACTCATGTTTTTCCTTTTTCATGCTTTACCTGTGCTCTTTTGCTTTAACTTTTAGAACACTGCCTGAGCAGGTTGAGCTCGCTCGAAAGTATGAAGATCTTGAGCTCTTCAAGAATGATAGCCATCCCCAGTTTTCCTTAATCAAGGTGAGGAATGGAGAGGTATCTTTGTTTTCTTCACCTTTGTCATTTTTTGATGCTTATTAAGTGAACTTCTATTTCATGCATTTCAGAAGGAAGTTGTTAAGTCAAGAAACAGAGATCTTGTTCAGCTTTTCGAATTTGGGGTTGGTGTGCATCATGCTGGTATGTTGCGTGCTGATAGAGGGCTTACTGAGAAGCTTTTCTCTGATGGAATCTTGAAGGTAAAGCCGATTCAACTTTCACTTCAAGGTTGTCCTTTGAATTTCATCTTGCCCATTTTTCATTAATTGTTTCATTTTCCATTTAGGTACTTGTTTGCACAGCTACTTTGGCCTGGGGTGTTAATCTGCCGGCTCACACGGTTGTCATCAAGGTTTGTGACTAGCTGTGTTAACACATCATTCATGTTCTTCTACATGGCAGAACTTTAGTTGTTGCATCATCAGTTAAAGTTCTGCCTGCGTACATTAATATTTCTGATATCCCTTTTGAAGAAAAAGTGGAGTACGGTTTTGCTAGGGTTAGAACTTTTTGTTCATTGTGGGTTTTTGTCCCCCCCCCCCCTCTTTATGAAGTTCTGATGCTAGTTACTTAAATCAAACAAAATTCTTCACGTTGATCTTCTTGTGGAAATTAAATACATTATGATGGGCCGCAGCCCTTTGACTTCTTTAGCAGTTATTTAGAATGTCCTACTTTAGTTTGGATGCTGAGACCCTAGAGTTGCTCTTGCTATGCTTCTGCTGAAAATCGAAAGCTATAGCCTAATACGTCCTTTGAGTCAGCTCACTGTATTAACTTGACATTGCAATCTCTCCTCTAGTACCTCTGCACAATTGCCCTTCCTTCCAGGAGGACAGACATCATTCGCTGTTAATGAGATGCTGATAATAAATAAATCATGTTAATGGCGATGGATTGTAGCAGTATTGATTTAAAAGCCACTTATGGTTTTTGGAGCTTGTTTTGAAGATGCGAAGACCTCTTTCTTTTTAATCGTTCATCCAAAACTGCCTTTGTACTTCAGATTAGGAGACAGGTGGATGTGTTTGATGCAAAGTATCACGGAAAATATATTGGAAATTTGATCTGTTGACTTTTGATAGTGAAATTTATTTTAGATCATCGAAGAAAGGAGTGTGGACACTTCAAATTTGATGGCTTGATACATATAATATAATGAGTTTTATAGCAAGTTATATTTCTTCTTGCTTTATTTTCTTTATTTTCTAATTTTATCGGTCTGGTATCATCTTTCAGGGGACTCAATTATATGATCCAAAAGCTGGTGGTTGGCGAGACCTAGGCATGCTAGATGTTATGCAGGCAAACCCTGTTTCCTCTTTAAGACATGAATTTCAATGGGCTAATAATATTTTTTTTTTGGACCTCTGACAGTCTCATGAAGTTTCTGCTTTAGATTTTTGGAAGGGCAGGTCGACCTCAGTTTGACAAAAGTGGTGAGGGCATCATAATTACATCTCATGACAAACTAGCCTACTATCTGCGATTGCTTACAAGTCAGCTACCCATAGAAAGTCAGGTACTTATGTACTATGATGAGCTTGAGGATCTTAAAACATTTTATTTGATGCATATGTGCTCCTTCCCTTGTTAATGTCAAAAAGATCATCCTTGCATTTGACCTTCATTCAAATAAGGGCATAAAATTTGGCAAAGGTCATTGATGCGCATGTATAGTGGTTATAACAAATGGTCAATCTGGTAGAATATGATTTGCGCGTGCTTGTAAACTTGTGTACTTAAAGCAACTATTAAACTGGTATAAGTTGATCTACAAGATTTGAGATTCAGGATATGTTTCGAATACTCAGTTTTTTGTTTGTTTTCTTTATTTTGATTGCAGTTTATCAGCTCGCTGAAAGATAATTTAAATGCGGAGGTAGCATTGGGTACTGTAACTAATGTCAAGGAGGCTTGCGCATGGCTTGGGTACACCTATCTATTTATCAGGATGAGGTTGAATCCACTGGCATACGGCATTGGATGGGATGAGGTACCTAATGTTGTTGCTAATTGTATTTGTGATTGAAATTTAGCATCAGTTCTGGATACCTACGCACAAATTTTGATATTTAAATAGTATACCTTTATATGTTGCTGCTCTGCTACCTCAAATATCATTTGATCTTCTGTTCTTCAGTGTTGATGATAACTAAATGAATATGTTTTTCTCTGGGTGCTGGGAATTTAAGATTTGTGAGGAGGTGGCTAGTGCTGTTTGCTCAGGGTCCTGGCTTAATTATCAGAAGGGTGTTCCTATTTACTTGGCTATTTTCATTTAGCTGGATACTTTCTGTGGGTTTTAGATTGTGAGGCTGGAGATGATTGCCTTTCTGTTTCAGGGTGGAAAAAAAGGGGGGGGGTGCAAGGAGAGGGGTTGTTGTATGACCAGCTGGATGATACTTTTTTGCTTGACAATACAGCTTAATTCCTTTTACTGATATGAACGTGTTCTTAGATTTTTGCATGGACTGATTCTAAAGCTGCTCTTAGATTTTTGCATGGACTGATTCTAAAGCTGCTCTTTAAGAGGGTTTTTACATTGAATCTGTTGTGCTTTTATGTTTGGCAGGTTATTGCGGATCCTTCTTTGAGTTTAAAGCAAAGAGCTCTAGTAGCAGATGCTGCACGTGCACTAGACAAGGCTAAAATGATGCGTTTTGATGAGAAAAGTGGGAATTTCTATTGTACAGAGCTTGGTCGTATTGCCAGTCACTTCTATATTCAATACTCCAGCGTTGAAACTTACAATGAAATGCTGAGACGCCATATGAATGATAGTGAGGTAATTTGTTTTGACCACTGCAATTTTTTACATATTTCCATCAGTGGATGCGTCATTCATCTCTTTGGCTGTTAGTTTTAATTTTTTGTTTCATTTTCTTTACATTGATACTCTATCCGAGTTCTTGTAGACTAAAGGTGCGAATGCAAGGACTGCAGATTATGAATTCTTTGGATTCCCTCAATAGTCCAAAGATGATCAATCTTTAATTAGGCTTATTTTCCTGTAATGTGGCTTTGGTGGTCGCTTAAGAATAAGAGGCTTGATGCATAACTCATTCTTTACATATTCTTGTCATTCTGCTATTGTCATAGGTAATTGAAATGGTAGCCCATTCTTCTGAATTTGAAAACATTGTTGTTCGAGAAGAGGAGCAGAATGAGCTAGAGATGCTGGCACGCACATCATGCCCATTAGAAGTTAGGGGTGGTCCTTCTAACAAACATGGAAAAATTTCAATTCTCATTCAGGTATTTACTTTTTGTTCAGCAATCAATGCTGCTTGTTAGAAACTAAGTGAAACAATTTGTAATATATCATAACTAATGTGGTGGTTAAATGATTTGCAGCTATACATATCGCGTGGCTCCATTGATTCCTTTTCATTAGTATCTGATGCCGCATATATAAGTGCTAGTTTGGCTCGTATCATGCGTGCTTTGTTTGAAATATGCTTGCGCAGAGGCTGGTGTGAGATGACATTATTCATGCTGGAATACTGCAAGGCTGTGGATCGCCAAATTTGGCCTCATCAACATCCGCTCAGACAATTTGATAAGGATCTTCCACTAGATGTTTGTCCTACACACTATTGTAAATTGATTGCTCAAAGGACTCCTATACTTTTTCTGATGATGCATCTTTACTGGTTCAGATATTAAGAAAGCTTGAAGAACGAGGGGCTGACTTAGATCGCCTTTGTGAGATGGAAGAAAAAGATATTGGCGCTCTGATTCGTTATGCACCTGGAGGAAGGGTATATCTTCCAACAGCATTGATTTTCTAACTTTTCCATTGGAATCAGAATAAGGACTTCTTCTAACCTTTTTCTTTCTCTTGGGATTGTGGTAGTTGGTTAAGCAATATTTAGGATATTTCCCTTGGATCCAGTTATCAGCGACTGTGAGTCCAATAACAAGGACTGTTTTAAAGGTAATTATACCTTGAACTATTTGTTTTTCTTTAGCTTAAATTCTGCAGAGAAAAGCTTTCAGATTGTAGGTTTTTGGTTTCAAAGTAGGGTTACTCTGAAAATAATTTTTATTTTTTCAGGTGGATTTGCTTATAGCTTCTGATTTTATATGGAAAGATCGTTTCCATGGTGCTGCACAACGCTGGTGGATACTTGTTGAGGTGCTAACTTGCAACCCGTTTCTTTCATTTCTAGAGAAAGCAGGCACACACACATATATATATATATATATATTTTTTTTCTGATTTGATTTCTTTCAGTTAGCGACAGTTTATTGTCCATTTTAGTTCACGTGTAGATTTTATTTGACGTGGGTCAAAGACCATGCTTTACTACGTCTGCGTATGTCGGTTTTGGAATTACAGACTTGGCTCTGTCATTTCATATGCTGGCATTTTGGTCTTTGATATCAGTTATAACTTCATTTCACTGCATTTATCTTATCTAACTTTTGCATTAAACTACTTGTGTGAAGTTTTATTTCTTGCTCACATGTTATTATGAAAAATCTATGGCTTATGCATCTTTTCCATACTGTTATTATTGATTAACAAGTTTATTGGCACTAGAGTTTCAGAATATCTGATTTAATGGAACTTTGAATAGGACACTGAGAATGATCACATCTACCACTCAGAGCTTTTTACACTGACAAAGAAGATGGCTAGAGCAGAACCTCAGAAGCTTTCCTTTACTGTACCAATATTTGAACCACATCCTCCTCAGTACTACATTCGTGCTGTCTCTGATTCTTGGTTGTATGCTGAGGCTTTCTACACCATCTCGTTCCAAAACCTAACACTGCCTCAGGTTTTTATTTTTTCCTGTTAATGATATCTGAAACTTTTGATTGAGCTGTTTTGTCTTGTTTATTTCTTGACAAAAGCCTGTCTAATATAAAGATTATGCTTCATTCAGGCTCGTACCACTCATACAGAGCTTCTTGATTTGAAGCCTCTGCCTGTAACTTCACTTGGCAACAGCACTTATGAATCCTTGTATAGCTTTTCACATTTTAATCCGATACAAACACAGGTTTGCTTCAATCAATTTACTTTAGGTTTGTTTATTGATGCCTTCTTATTCTAGATGTTAACTATATTAATCTTATTTTGTTTCTTTTGCTCCTATTGTGCCAGATCTTTCATGTCTTGTATCACACCGATAATAATGTTCTATTAGGAGCTCCCACTGGTAGCGGGAAAACTATATCTGCTGAACTTGCTATGCTGCGCCTCTTCAATACTCAGCCTGATATGAAGGTATGAGTGCTGATGTTTTTATTGACATCATAAAAGAGATTGGTAATGGATAGAAGTCATTTACTGGATTTGAGAACATCTGTAGCTAAAATGTTCTTACATTTACTGTAGATTTATCTTAACCAACTCAATAAAAGGCACCTTTACAGCTAACTGATTATGTGCTTTCTAATATGCTTATATGGTGGTTAGCATGGCTTTCTAATTGTATATAAGAAAGTTTTCTGCGTTCAGCCAGAGTTGAACTTTTGGCTTCGATTTCTATTTGGCTTCTGTCACCTTTTTAGTACTTCATATCCTGAAGTTTGGTGACTGACTGCAGGTTATCTATATAGCACCTTTGAAGGCCATTGTACGGGAAAGGATGCATGATTGGAGGAAGCGTCTTGTCTCTCAGCTTGGGAAGGAAATGGTAATGATATTTTTTTGCACTTAGATAGATGCGTACATTCTACACATGCCTTCATATTTTTCATTTTTCAGTTGCATTGTTGAAACTATTTATATACGCTTATCTTAGTCCACTGGTAATGGTTTTTATTCCAAAAGTTACTAATGTTATCTTGCTGCTTTTATAAGGTTGAAATGACTGGTGATTATACTCCAGATTTGATGGCCCTTTTATCAGCTGATATTATTATATCCACTCCTGAAAAGTGGGATGGTATTAGTCGGAATTGGCATAGTCGAAGCTATGTCACAAAGGTTTACTCATAATTTTTTTCTTGTTATTTGCCCTTCTAAAGATAATGCAAATCTCAGCTGTATACTATATGATAAGTTCTGGTGGCTGAGGATTAATGTGGTAAATCTGATCAACAGGTTGGACTTATGATATTGGATGAGATCCATTTACTGGGAGCTGATCGTGGACCTATCCTTGAGGTATTTATCCTGTATTCCAGCACTATTCTTCTTAGTGGGTGTTTGGCCCGTTCATGGAAGAACTTTTCTGCAGCAAAAGTAAGGTGTTTGGCTCTCAAAAGCTTAATTATATGGGAAGTCCATTTAGGCTTGTGGACAACGCTTTATATGAAAGCTTCTTCATAAAGTGCTAATTTGTAGTAACAAATACTAAATGAAGAATTTATCCTTAAATAATTCCTAAAATTATTGGGTGAATCGTGTTATTTCACATTCATCTTTTGTGTTTGGTCCCAATTTTTTTTTAGTTTTTATTTAACGAAAATATCTGTTGTTTTATTTATTTCTTCAGCTATAAATTTATTATTAAAAATAAATTTTGTTTAATAAAGTTGTCTTTTATCTTTTTTTTTTTCAATTATTAAAAATAAATAAAATATTATCAAACGGTTTTCTAAATTCTGCAACACTTCTACATTAATTTTGTCAAACATCATCTTAGCTTCTTTTTTGCAACACTTTTTAGAACAACACTTCTTACAAAAGCTCCAATCAAGCCAAACAGGCCCTTCGTGTAGTTAGACTGTAACTAAATATTCTAAAAACACACAGGAAGTACTGACATAACAAAGAATAGAAACATGACAAAAGTAGCTAAGAAAACAAAAAGTTCTGTTCAGTCATTTGACCTATGTCCTTGGGAGAGATAAAATAGGGATTGACTATAAAAAGGCTAGGAGAAGACAGCAACTTTTTGCCTCTCAAACCATAGCCAAGATGCACCAAAAACTCTTTTAAACACTCTAATTTCACCAAGCGTATCAGATTAATAAAAGTCTTTAATTCCTTTGTGTGTCCTGGAGAGTGCTTGCTAAAATTTTCCTTGCGTATCACCTGGATTAAGGGAATAACCGATGGAGAACGGAGATATCCTATCTAGGAGATTAAGTTATCTAGGACTCATATTTTTTGTTTGACTGTAATCTTTATATATCTAGGCTATTTTAGGTTATTTAGATTATTTTATATTTATTAGTATTTTACTTCTGCAAGTTAAAGCTTTATGGTTATAAGTGGTATTTTATTTTTTATTGGGGTTTTGGGTTTAGTTATGAACTACCACGTTATGTTGGTTTCAGTTAGACTTTGATTATTGAATTATTAAGATAATCTGGAATTTTAGTTGTGGGTTACTTTGTTCTGCATCACATACTCCATAATGTTACTCGATCCCAATTGCTCAAGCATAACCATTATTGGAACTTTATATGTTGGACATTTGGAATGAAATTTATTGATTCAATATGCTAGATGTCAGAGTGGCCTATTAAGCAGACAATTATGATCAATCAAGTGAAGAAATTCCTTGGATTCTTTATGAAGTGATCAAAAGGAAGAAGAAATCATTTTAATATTTATCAGCTTGTTTTTGGAATTGATCAACACTTGTTTCATTGTAAATGGAGGAAGAGTGGCCCAAGGATCATAGGGTTTGCCATTATGTGAAAGCTGTAGTAGGTTTTAAACAAATCAATATGGCTCCAAAATTTTCTTCTGTCCATAATTTGCATAAATGGCAGTTTTTGTTGTGGGTTTCTGAACTACTGGCTACATCGATTCTGGAATTATCCTAGCTGGGCCTGATTTTGGATAATGAGTCATACCGGAAAACATGCAAAGGTCTTAATTAGGGCACAGTGACACAATATTCATTTAGCTGATTTCACATTGTTAGGAACTATCGGTTATCATTGTTGAACCACACCAGATTAGAAGATGCTAGGCCCCTTGTCAGGCTCTTTAATCTGCCACTATCAATTCAAGATGTCTTTGTAAATTGCAACTGTTTTCTTATCTAATTTTTTTAGAGGCGTTGTCTTATATAATCGATTGCATAGAGTTCTGCATTAAATTTCATGTGGACTTGAGCATTACTTTAACTGTAGAAAATTTTGATTCCAGGTTATTGTTTCAAGGATGAGATACATATCATCTCAAACAGAGCGTGCAGTACGGTTTGTTGGCCTCTCTACGGCTTTGGCAAATGCAGGGTATGTTCATCTTTATGCTTGCTTCAACTTTTGTTACCCCTTGCTGCATATTTTACACCACATGTTCTTGTTATATCCTTTTAAATTTAGAATTATAAGACTGTTGAAGGCTTGAAGCTGCTGTTGCATTACTTTTCATCTAGATGTATATTCCGTGACTTATCAACTGTCATCTAAACATATTTGTCAAAAATTTCCAGCTGTTGTTGCATTGCCTTCCTTTCAATGCATTTAAACCTTTCCATGGAAGTATTATTTTCTTGAAACAAATGTAAATAAGAAACTTTTTTGTTGTCTGATTTGGAAGTTTTTTAACTCTCTGCGTCAATTTTGACCGAAATTATTGTGTACATCTATTTGTTACACTGGTATTCATTGTTGTATCATATGAACTAAAAGCTATTTTAGCTTAGCCTGGAAACCTATTTTTAATCTATTTGTGTTATGAACAAATTGAATTGGCCAGAACACTGCCTGCTTGATTGTCTCCTTTACTGTAACAGGCCATGGAGCTCAAATTTTTTTAATTAGAGCACCTATGCCAGTAACATATGGAATGTCACTTGACCTTTTATAAATTTCTGTAACTTCTTTCAAGATAGGTCCATTGAATCAATACCATTCAAGGAGAATGTACATTGTCATATTTTAGATATCGACTGTTTTAGCTGCAAAGAACTATAAATTGAGGAGGTATTGTGTGATAGTTTTGAGAACGTCTGTCTGATTAGGTTTATGGTAGCCTATGGCTTTCATAGGATTAGTATTGAGGCTTACAGCTCATCTAGTTTGATTCATTTATGATGATCAGAAAAATGCCCATAATTGAAGGAAAATTTTGCTGGAATTCTGGGCTGTCACAAAACCAGGATAATGCAGGGGTTTGACTCCTGCAACACTTGTGCCAGCAAAATCTGGATTAGAGAATTTAGGTATTCACGCTTTTACATTTATGAGGTGCAACTTGTCTGATATGTGACTTGTTGTAGTGATATAGATACCCGGGTGTTTGCCCCATAAATTTAACAACTGGTGGATCCTAAAACTTTTTAGGTCTGTCATTCTTTTTTCTTTTCTTTTTGAACATTATGAGATGCATTTATTTTTTTATAACCTATATATTTAATTCTTTTCTTTCAGTGATTTGGCTGATTGGTTAGGTGTTGATGAAATTGGACTCTTCAACTTTAAACCAAGTGTGAGGCCTGTACCTCTTGAAGTTCACATCCAGGCAAGTTTCATGCATCATTTCTTAGATTTAGGATAAAACTTTCGTAAAATCTTCTTGTATGTGTTGAAGTGCCATACATATATGCATTTTTATGGATGATTGGAAAGAAAAGGTTTCCTTTAAATTTGTTGCCAAAAAGAAAAAGAAATGAAAATTTTAAATGTATTTCCCCCAAGGCACAAAGTATCTGATTATGATTTTAGGTCCTGTATATACCTAAATGAAATAATCCTGTTATTAGCACTTCTGATGGGCATTAATATGCTGGTGGCAGCATAAAGATACTGTTCCGTTGGTGTTTGAATCTTTTATATTTTAGTTAAGATTTATGGCAAAATGGTTCCATTCCATAAGAAAATTAGAGCTGCCATCTTACCCAAATTCAACCCTTTAGAAGGGCTTGGATATAATACATGATTAGAAGGGGCTTCTGTCAGGGCTGATAATTGAGTAGAACATTTTTGTAACTATTGGTGATGGGTTTGTCAAAAAATTCGGCTCTGGAAGTTTGTGCTGCATGTTGGAGCTTCTTAAGTTAAACTGGCTGACTTGATCTGATAGTTCTTAATTCAAATGCCACAAGATGAGCTTGGTAAATGATGTGCTAATGACCTGTTTGCAACTTATATCTGGACACACACGCAAATATAGTTTTTGCGTCTTTTATGATTGTGATTTGATATTATTAATCTGGGTTTGACTATTGGCTCACTCTTGAATGAAGCTTGGAAGTGATCTAAGCCAAGCTTGAGCTTTTATAAACTGTTTTTCATTGAAGCGTGGAAGTGAAATATGTGCTTGAGCATGAGTTTCAAAGTTTTTATATTGAATTTGATCTAATCCTGTGTTGCGTAAAGCTGGCCCAGCTTCGCTGGATTCCACGTCTAGACTTCAGGGACTATATGCTTAACTGTCCATCTGTATAACTTGCTACTGGTGTATTAAGTAGACACATTGTATTTTGACTTCTTGAGAATGTTCATCACCTGCCACTTATATTTTGACCTTTCGAGAATTTGTTTGACCTGGAATTTGTGCATAGGGTAGTGCTTCATTACCTTTTCTGGTTGATATGAAAGTGAATAGGAGCCTTACTTCTAATTATCTTTTCAATTCTGAGCTATCCCTTTTGGAACAGGGATATCCTGGAAAGTACTACTGCCCAAGAATGAATAGCATGAATAAACCAGCATATGCTGCAATATGCACCCATTCACCAACGAAACCGGTTCTTATTTTTGTTTCATCTCGGCGTCAGACAAGGCTAACTGCTTTGGACCTTATTCAGGTGAGACTGTATTCCATCTTGAGTGTCTATAGTCCCACGGCTGTCACTGTGTTAAATTTCTATGTTCTGTTTGAACTGAAGTTCGCAGCATCAGATGAAAATCCAAGGCAATTTTTGAGTATGCCAGAAGAAGCTTTGCAGATGGTACTTTCCCAGGTCACTGATCAGAACCTGAGGCACACCTTACAGTTTGGCATTGGGTTGCATCATGCTGGTCTAAACGACAAAGATAGATCTCTGGTTGAGGAGCTTTTTGCAAACAACATGATTCAGGCAGTTCTCCATCACTTGAGTGGTCTTTTTACTTGGAAAAGATGCAACTTTTAACATAAAATGAATTGTTCTTTCCCCAATGCAGGTTTTGGTTTGTACAAGCACATTAGCATGGGGTGTAAATCTTCCAGCCCATTTGGTTATTATCAAGGTGAGGGAAACATTAACCATGCTGTTTTCATATGCTTGTTCTCTGTCCTCTTTCTTTCATAATGGTTTTACTTGCATAGGAAGTCATGGAAGTACCTGGTTTTTCAGGTTAAAAATCTCAAGAACTTAAAAGATAATTGTCATTTGATTTTGCCATATGCCTCGGAAGTGACAGTTTTATCTTGAGATCCTATGATATTTCTTAAATTTTTCTGTGTGAAAACACTTATTTGAAATTTGATTTTGAGCTCATCTTGGACTGAGCTGAGAATTCTCCATGTGACCAACAATTTACTTGTACTCAGATTGTGGATCTCATACCAGCTGGAAAAAAAAATTTATTCTTTCATCTTTAGTTCATTGAACTAGGTACAATATTCCTAGAAACCGCAGTGATTTACACAAATGTTGGAGCCATAATAGTAGAGATGATGTCTTACAGTCACCATATAACATCAGCTGCTAGATGCTCTTGGCTCTGTTCTTGAAATTCAGTCTTTGGATGCTGTGGAAATTTTGTTTGCCTTCATGTATAAATGGTCTCTGTTTAACAATGTTTTCAAATAGAAATTTGAGGAAGCAAGTTAGCCTTAGCATGTAAGAGGCTCAAGTCTCTATTTTTGTTCTATTTTTGACACGTATACTAAAGTCATGCTGGAATGGTGCCTGGGAAAATAGGAGAAAGATTAAATAAATGAAATAAAAGGTTTTGTTTTCCCAGTGAGATACTATAATCAAGACATAGTTTAGTTTTTGCATATGCTCAGCATAAAAGCAAAGAGATGTAGAACGTCCTGTAAAATCATTAGCATGATCAAGTAGCAGTGATAAGGTATGCCAATGTTGTGTTTTTTGCATTGGCGTGTCGAGTCACCCATACTAGGGAGCTCTTAGACTTGTATCTAGTGATGGTATGTTCATCTTACTGTTTAATTTCTTGGGTTAAGACCAAGGGCTATGACGATTGTCATATAAGGCCACCACTTGCTAGCTGACTGCATGATGCAAGTGGGTCTCAGCACTAGGTATATTATGTCTGTTGCTTCATAGATTTGACTTTATGTGATCTGAGATGAAGAAATGCTTTTTAAATTCTTTGGTTTGAGATAGTTCATTCCTTTTCCTCTGGGATGATGCTATTTTAAGAAATGTCATTTTAATGACACAGGGAACAGAGTATTATGATGGGAAAACAAAGAGATATGTCGATTTCCCCATTACAGATATTCTGCAAATGATGGGTCGAGCAGGCCGTCCACAATATGATCAGCATGGGAAGGCAGTCATTCTTGTTCATGAACCCAAAAAGAGCTTCTACAAAAAGGTCAAACAAAACCAAATGACCATTTTCCTGCTAATTTGACTGTGTTCTTTATGGGGAGAGAGTGGCTTGCCTTACTGTTTCTTGTTTTCACCATTCAGTTCCTATACGAACCATTTCCAGTTGAGAGTAGCCTAAGGGAGCGGTTGCATGATCACATGAACGCAGAGATTGTTTCTGGAACAATTTGCCATAAAGAAGATGCTGTGCATTATCTTACTTGGACGTACTTGTTCCGCAGACTGGTATGCTTTTGGTTATCATCAATAAGAACAGAAAGAAATATGGTGTGATATTGTCATGGTGTTTAGTCCGCTCATTAACATGGTGCAAGTTGTGAAGAGAGTTTGTTGCACTATGATGGTCTTTATGTGTGTAACTTTTATCTAGTCCTTGCTTAGATTGAAATAAGGTTATTCTAGCTAACAGTTTCTTTGTTTATTTCTCGTATTTTCCTTCTAGTGTACTATGGGTGGTTTATCTGCCATCCAAATTTTGAGCTCTTCAACCCCTCATCCCCCTTCTTTTAAAAGAAAGAGCAAAAAAAATGTTTGAATACTTCATTCAGGGTTTGACAGTTTGACTTTGTTTTTAGCGTACCATATGATACACATCTAGAAGGGCTGCCTTTTAAATCTTCTTTCATACCACTTTACCTGATGTTTTAGTTAGTTATCTAGTCTTAGTTGAAGTGATTCATTTTAATTGTGAATATAATGGGATAATGGATCTAGTTTGTATTTATTTGGTTACTTAGTTGTTGGTCAGTAATGAAGTTACTTTTTCTGGATGTAACTTTAGAGTGTCAGCCGTAACATTAATATAAACTTCTGCACAGGAAGCCTGGTTTGATCTGAGAGTAGTAAATTAATTCCAATTTCTTGTTAGAATTCACCCCTTAGCTGCTTGGAAAGCTATGTCTTTTAAAACTTATTTTCTCTTTGTAACTGTAATTTGTGCTTATGCTATTTGTGTTTTCTTTAGTGATAATTGGATAAACGATGGGAACAGAGCTGGCAAAGCTAACTCAAACCCTACACTATCCGATTTTGGCCAAGGAAAGTCAACATCTTGAAACCTAAATGGTCTAAACCTAAATAACCCGAGTCCAAAATGATTCAAATCCAAATGAGCTAAAAGCCAATCTGAAATGAAATTGATTTTACTTTAAATTCAACAGTTTGGACTCGAAATTATCTGAACTCAAATTACATCAGTGTCAAAAGACACAAAGCAAAGTGACCCAACCTCTAGATGGGAAGCCTCTTAAGTGGAGACGAATGAAAAATCTTTCTTTTTTTATGATTACATGGGATCTAAGAATTAATGGAGTAAATTTTCAAGATCCCGCTGCCTAAGCCATGTCATGCATCCAACACCACCCTTTTGACGAGATTATTTATTATTTATTTTTTTATTTACCTTCAAGAGTTCTTATGCGTAAATCTTTGTACCAGATGGTTAATCCTGCCTACTATGGCTTGGAGAGTGCAGAAGATGAAACATTAAGTTCTTACTTGTCCAGGTACCGAGATGTTTAGCAGATCTTTGAGCACCTTTCCTGCTACGGTAAATCCTTTTCCCTTTTAGTTCTGTGCTGAGTAGAATTATATTTGACAGATTGGTGCAAAGCACCTTTGAGGATCTAGAAGATAGTGGGTGCATCAAGATGACTGAAGACAGTGTAGAGCCTATGATGTTGGGTACGATGGCTTCTCAGTATTACCTTAGTTACATGACCATATCAATGTTTGGATCAAACATTGGGCCAGACACATCTCTTGAAGTAAGTAAAATGGTGGATTGTTGACAAAATAATGGCATATCTGTTGTTACTCTAATCACTGGGTTTTCTTTGCTTGAAATATCTATATAATAGGTGTTTTTGCATATTTTGTCGGGTGCATCTGAATATGATGAACTTCCTGTGCGGCATAATGAGGTAATTTAATGTCTCATATTAATTATTTGTGTGGTTAAGCAGTTCGGAGCTCAGATGAAGCATGGTTAAACGTAAAATTACTGTCTTATCATGGCTTTTTTCTAATAACATGTTTCCCATCGTATTTACTAATGATCTTATGTCTCTTCAAGGATTTATTTGACTTGGAAATCGTTGACCTCTCTCTCTCTCTCTCTCTCATGTTTCTAATTGCCCCTGTTGGGCATCCTTTTGTCCTTTTTCTTGGTGTCTGTCTCACAACCTGAGTTATAATCAATGGTCCATGGTAAAGACATTGTTTCTACATTTTAAAATTGTTGAATATGTTTAAGAGTAAGGAATTCAAATAGTTGATGCTTTATTGAAAACAAGATCTCTTGTTGATTCCTCTTGGCTTAGCAATAATGTTAATTGTTGAATATTTGGTCTGATTTTTCTTTGTTCATCTTTCCATTTTGTGAAATCTCCAAAACTTTGTCCTCTTTACATTTTAAATTTTTGGCATTAAAAATATTAGGCAGTAACATTATAAAAATTCAAGATTTCAATGCAAAAATAAAGCTTTGTTGCTAATCTCATGCCAAGTCGGACTGCATGAAAAGAAAACTCATGGATTAATAGATGCATCAATCATGTAAAATGTATGTATAAGATCCCCGTAGTATAGAAATAGTTTAAGATCCCCATAATCGTTTAAAATGTCGGGGACTTGAGGTATTTCCATCTCTGAAAAGAATAAGGATTTTCAGAAGCCAAACCTTTTCTTTTAATAGAATAGAAATAGTTTTTGAGTGAAGAATGTCTCCTGGTTAAGAGAACAAATACTTGATCTCCGTGATCTTCTGAGGTGACCTATGGTAAAACAAACGTCATTATCTTCTAGTAGTTTTTCATGATTAGTTTTGTTCTTACTAATAGATTAGATTGATAAGTGTATGAATTTGTGATATCTAGTGGTGGTGGTGGTGTTGTTGGTTTTTTTTTTTTTTTTTTTCTTTTGGAGTTCCATACCTAGCTGTTAATTCTGATCTCCACAAGTGCATCACATATGCTGGTATTATGATCTGCCTAAAATTTATAATGCTTGTATTTTGAATTCTATATGATGGGACAGATGAGATTTTATCTTTACCTTTAATAAATTTTGCTTTTGCATCTCAGGAAAATTATAATGAAGCATTGTCTGAGAGAGTACGATACATGGTGGATCAGAATCGGCTTGATGATCCACATGTCAAAGCAAACCTTCTATTTCAGGTCTGTGTTATTTGTGACTGTTCTTGTAGCGTGATTTAGAACTGCAATTTTTATTTGTTTTCCGCATATAATGCATGCCTGTCAGCATGTTTGCACATACATACTAGTGCATCTTATTCGTATGCGTACATATTCATCCATCCATTACATACATGCAACCTCCTTTTATCTTTGTTTTACTCCCAATGTTCTTTAGTTTTCCTTATTTTATTGTCTAATTACTGCATAACTTTGGAGTTCAGGCACATTTTTCCCAGTTAGATTTACCAATCAGCGACTATGTCACTGACTTAAAGTCAGTGTTGGACCAAAGCATACGCATCATTCAAGCCATGATAGATATATGTGCCAATAGCGGATGGCTTACGAGTTCGATTGCTTGCATGCATCTTTTGCAGATGGTCATGCAGGTATTACTCTTTATGCTACATATCTGATTTTTGGCCCTTCTCATAATGAATTTATTTTTGGGCTTGAGTTGTTCGTACATGGTTACCTAACCAAGGGTTTGTATGGTGCTGTATGGTTTGCCTTTCCAGTCATAAGTCTTTGAAACCTGTATGGTATAACTCTTATACATAAGTATACGAATCATTGGGTGCTTTGTTCTAAGAATTCAACAAAGATGAAAGTTGTAGCTTGCTGAAAAGGGGTCCTAACTCATCTACGAGCCTATGGTATTTGGGTTCCTTTGGTCAGTTTAATAGTTTCAAGGATTTGTTCATCATTCATTGCAGTAATCTTGAAACATGTAGTGTGACAATTGAATTATGATTATGAAATATTCCCTACCACAGTTATTCCAGATATACCAGTGTTTTAGCTTTTAACCATGTTAACCAACAAGTAACAGAAACCAAAGGTATTCCAGCATTGATTCCTCTGGTGGAAGGTCAACTGTGATGGTTTTTAAATCTTATATTTACTAATGTTATTGAAGCTTCTAATACCAGTGTCCAGATGTTGACATCTTCCTATCATTTCAGGGTTTGTGGTTTGATCAAGATTCGGCCCTGTGGATGTTGCCATGTATGAATGATGAACTCGCTGGCTCATTGAGCAAGAGAGGAATTTCCAGCGTGCAGCAACTATTAGCTCTTCCTAAGGCGACATTGCAAACTGTGATTGGAAATTTTCCTGCTTCAAAATTATATCAGGTGCACATTTTGGGAATATGATGCTAGATATAGTGACATCATATTGACTTTTGAGTTGCATGTTTTCACTACTAAGTCTTATTAAGATGGCGTTACTTCCAAGGATTGTGCATCCGTTCCTCTCTTTGCCTCAAGTTTCTCATTCCTAGTTTGATATTGTAAAAAAATCCTTTAAATATTCATCTGGTATCTGGAGTTATCCAGGTTATCACCTTGTATTCTAATAAAATTCTTTCAAACTCTTGTTTCGGGTGTCAGTAAATATGTAGAAAGTTGGTGCTTGAATATTAGCTTCAAACTGCAAAAATGGTGTTGTTGCTTGGATTTATTCCTGATTACCTTGCTTAGTCCTGTGTTTTTCTGTCGTCAGGATCTGCAGCATTTCCCCTGTATACAAACGAAATTAAAACTGCTGAAGAAGGGCACAGAGAGTGAAAAGTCTCTTCAACTGAACATCAGATTGGAGAAGACAAATTCGAGGCGGAATATGTCAAGGGCGTTTGCCCCTCGATTCCCTAAGGTAAACTGTTTTTTGTCTCTTAGTTTCCTGTTTAGGAACACGAACTTAGCTTTAGATGTTCTGTTGCAGCTTAAAGATGAAGCTTGGTGGTTGATTCTTGGTAACACCTCTTCTGCCGAACTATATGCTCTGAAGAGAGTTTCTTTCTCCGATCGCTTAGTTACCCACATGGTATTACCATCAGATTTGACCTCGTTTCAGGTATTGAGGCCTTTAAATGCCCTCCTCTCTTGGAAAAAAAAATCATGTGCTTTTTGCAGGATATACTTTTTTATACTAGAAGAGTATGAATTAGTTCATGATTTAGTGAGAAAATAGATGCATGACCAAATAAGCATCCGCTTGTTTGATGTTGAAGGTTGAGGTGCATATTTGCTAATTTGTAAAAGTTTGTTTGGTGAATATTAGATATTTTTTAATTTACTCAAAATTTAATGTACATGATCTAAATGATGAAACATGAAATATGAAGGTTAGATTAAATAAATATAAATCGTATAAAAAGTTATGAAAGCATGAAGTACCATGCATCCATTGTTTTCTATTGAAGAGTGTGTAACCTTTTTATATGATTTGCAAAGAAGAAATTGATTTTTGAATACATATCCATGGGATTAAATCTTTGTTAAGTTAATAATTGGAGACTATCCCTCCTTTTTTTTTTCAGGGGATGAAACTGATCATAGTTTCAGATTGCTATCTTGGTTTTGAGCAAGAACACTCCATTGAAGATCTTGCTGCATAATGCTTGGAAGTTGGGACCTAAGATTCATCAAATTCACCATCTAGAATAAACCAGCATTACTAGGTTCCATTGAAATCGGGACAGGTAAGTGGAGAAACAGCTTCGAGGTCTCCTTTCTCTCTCAGGGTATACTATAAAACTCATTAATACAGAGTTTCTATTCGTTTCCTCTCATAGATCCTGATGATAAAACACCATTTTAAGTTTATGAAATTACTGATAGGTATAGAACACTTCTGCTGCAGTTTGTATAGTTTTTGCCAGGCAGCATGAGAATTTTGCAAACTTTAACCATGATGCTGTAATCCTCCATGGCCATATTTGATATTTGAAAATTGTATACTTTCTGATTTACATAGTAATAGTAACTTTTCTTTCTCCCATGGTATATAATCTATATACCCTTCTCTATAAGTCCGAATATTACTTTGTTAATAGATTGGTTCACAGGTTGGTTATACTTTCAATTTAGTAACTTAAAAGTGGAGGAATAAGATTTTAGTAAATTGGGTTTGCTTGGTTGGTTCGAAACTACCAATTATTTGTTAAGCAATACAATATTTTTATTTAAATTTAAATTGAAAAAAAATTAGAAAATTAATATTAAAAATTTTATATATTTTAAATAATAAAATGAATTTTCACTTCTAACTGGACTAGGTTTAATCAAAAAACAAATTTATCATTCAAATTTAACCCGTTCAAATCCAATGCATAAAACACCTACCTGCTTATAAAAATGAACATAATATTGTTGCTGTGTTTATGAAGAGTGAGATTTATATGAGTTAATATGAAAAATTTTAATGATTTGTATATTAATTGGACTATGTATATGTATATGAAAACACGATTACCTACCATCGTCTATTTGGTCTTTCATCAATTACAAACCAGTTTGACCATATGAGAATGAAACGCTGAGAAAATATTTCTCCCAGCCGCTTTCTGCTTTGTATGAGAAGAGGGAGAAAGAGCAAGTGACATGTGTGGTATTTTCATTTGTTACAATATATATTTATACAAATTTTAATAAAAGTTTTAACACATTATTATATTTATATTATTGTTTTCAGATCGTATCGTTTTCTTTTTGCATGTGTTTTAGTTATTAGGAGATTTCAAAGTTTGCCGTCTATTATGAAGTAAACAGCCAACCAGTTCTAATCCAAGATTTAAAAAAGAACAAACCCAATTTCAGTGGACAAACTCAGGGGGAGGTAAATAGCAAATTGCCAAACCCCCATTATGCAGTAGTGACAAATTTAGTACTAGATTTACAGTACAGCAACAACAGCTTATAGCCACATCCATAGCTATAGATTGAAATCTCCTCTGGTAGTGATAACAACTCTTCAACCATCAACAACAGGCAATGCTGATTGTGTTCATCGGTGTTTAATAAGCTTGTTGGGATAACCTTGGCCTTGGATGCACCATCAATGGCACCGCACGTTGTAAAGTCAACCCAAATGCTTCGTCCATGTTCAGCTTCTCCGGCATCAACCCATCGGCAAGCTCCCAGTCGAAAGCATGCACTAAAGTAGCCGCTAAAAGCTGAACCATCCGCAACCCTAAGCTCATTCCGGCACAGATTCGACGTCCAGCACCGAATGGTATAACCTCAAAATCATTCCCCCTAACATCGGCATTAGGCTTTTCGCCGCCGGGCAAAAACCTTTCGGGTCGAAACTCAAGCGGGTCCTTCCACTCGTTGGGGTCGCGAGCAATTGCCCATACATTGACCAACAGTGTCGCACCTTTCGGGATGTGGTAGCCATTGATCTCGCAGCTCTCGGACGCCATCCGAGGGAGGGAGAGCGGCGTCGATGGGTGGAGCCGGAAGGTTTCCTTGATCACGGCTTGGAAATAAGTTAGGTTCGGCAAATCCAAGTCCGAGACGAGCCGATTCTTACCCACGACTGAGTCCAATTCTTTACGAACTTGCGCCATAATCTTGGGATGTCTGATAAGCTCTGCCATGGCCCATTCAACTGTGCTTGCTGATGTATCGGTTCCAGCTGTGAACATGTTCTGCAGCAATCAATTATTATATCAAACAAATTAGTACTAAGTTATCCTGTTACTTCAAAATCCTGTCTGGGTATGCTAAAAATCTTTTAATATACAGAGACACGGAGAACAAGGAATCGAACAGGAATCGCTTTAGGCACATGACATCCTTTTATTATTATTATTATTATTATTATTCATAGACATAGTGTGTTGTGTCGTCTGCCGATCGCAACAATCCATGGGTAGGAGATTGAATCCAACTGGAGTAGTCTTTTTGTTTCATTATTTAAAAATTATATAATTAAATTTAAATAAAATTTATTTTATTAAAAATAATAATTAAAGTTAATTTGGGTTGAATTAAATTTATAAAAAAAATTTATTAAAGTTCGATCAATTCGGATCAAATTTACTTATTAATTAACTCATATTTGTATTATTTTTTTATAATTATATTTAAGATATATTTTAAATTTAATATATTAATAATTTATATTTTTTAAATATTAACTTATTTATATATTATAATACGATATATCATATTATTTGTTTAATGATGACTAAGATGGATCAAAATTATTAACTATTTTTTATACAAATAGTTGACTACGGAAATAATGTTTTTCTTTTTATAAA
>JBBYHM010000010.1:2588999-2602298 GCA_038381775.1 Adansonia rubrostipa | reverse complement strand
AATTGAGTCGGATTTGAACTGACCCAAAAACTTATATTATTATTTAAAATAATATTAACAAATTTAAAATTTTTATAACCTGAAGGAGCTAGAATATGAGATTATAACTACCTTTAATTTGCCCCCAAAAAATTAATATTAAAGTTCTATTTTTTTAATTAAATTTGATATTTCATATTTGTTAATATAAAAATAAAAAATTATTCAAAACTAATTCAAGAAAATATTAATCAAAATCTAATAGCACTATGTAAAATAATATTTATAAAAAATAATTTATACATTATTTTTATTAAATTTAATAAAAATAATATATTGAATGTAATTTTGTTGAAAAAAATAATAATTAAATAATTCTAAAGAGCAATCCCTATTCCCTACTCAAACTAATTTTAGAATATAAAAAGAATTAAAAGTTTTATTTAATGGCAAAAAGAAATGCTGGGTGTTAGAACTGTCCAAAGGTGGGCTATTTGTATTGTACGAATAAGATTTTAAATAAATTTTTTACGAAATATATAAATATTAATAAAAAATAATATTTTAATAATATATTAAATAATAAAATAAAATTTTGAATTATTTTAAATCCGCCCGATCCGGATCCGAGAAAAAAATTGTAATCGTCGGGCCATGGCCCGATCTATGGAGGTCTAGAGGGGAGTTGCTTTGGTCAAAACGGGGGTGCTTTCTTACCATCAATTCCATTGCTGAATCTTGATTTGTTCAACAAATCAGAGACGTGTTTATTTATTTATTTATTTTTAACGAGAGACTGAGAGGGAAAGATTTTTTTTTTCTTTTTAATTTAAAATGACGAGGAAAGATATACATCTTAAATTAAAATAATACTAATAATTACACATTTCTTACCAATTTCCATCTTCAAGACTTTCACTTTCGATTCGCAGACGCGTTTAATGCGTCTCCCTATCTCCCTCTTTAAAGCTCTTCAGTTTTGACAAAACCATTCAAAGACTTTTCTTTTCTCTAGATTTTTATATTTTCAACTTCGTTTTTTTTTTCTTTTTCTTTGTTCAATTTAGCAAAGTTTTTCTTTGCATTTCCATTTCTCCAGGTACTTCCCAAGGTTCCATCTTAATTTCTGCATACGGGTTGTTTTAGTTTTCTTTCTTGTTATATTGAAACAAATCGAACTTCCAGGTTAACCAAACAAAACCCAGTTTCTTTTTTCTCTCTTTTTCTTGTACTATTTAATTGATTTTTTTCTTTTTATTTTTGAATTTTTGAGCAGATTGATTGAAAAATATTGAATTCTTGATGGGTTTCTTTTTGGGTTCTTAGTTTTGATGTTTGCTTCATGGGTTTCTTAGTTGGTTATATGTTTGTTCGCCTGTCGTGAAAACCAAGGGAATCTGATTCTTTTTTTTTCTTTTTTTTGGTTCATCTCTTGGTCTTTAACAAAGTGATGAAAAAACCCAAGTCAACTAAGTCTAGATTAGTCTTTGATGACAAATTTTAGAATTTTAACATATCATCTTATAATTTTGGAGGTATATCTTGTTTTTGATTGTGTTACTTTGTATGTGATTGCTGATCCAGTTCTAGTTTTTTTTTTTTTTTGGCTGCTTTGGGCCTTTTGAATCCCTTTTCAAAGTCCCTTTTCTCAATTATTACATAGTAACCTTTTCAATCCTTGAAATTCTCAAATGAAAGATTATGAAGGAGATTGCTTCATCAAGTTCCTTGTTCTGAAAAAGAAAGTTTTGGAAATTGAATATCATCATCCCCTTGATAGTGCTAGAAGTTAATATCATTATCTTCTTGATTATTTCAGCTTTCTACTTACCCGACTTCGTCGGATTTCTGCCTTATGTCTCTATTTTTCTTTGCTGCCGTTGTCTAATGTGTGAACGTCGATTGCTTTTGCAGATTAAATAGTATTTGACTTCTCTCCTGCCAGCTGCCTGATCGAGTGACAGATTTTTTTTACTGATTGAAAAGAATGTTAGGTTTAAAGAAATCTCCAATGAAGACTTCTAAGCATACTTCAGTTGATCAGGGGCGTGTTGCTGCTTCTCGTTCCAACCCTTTTGGTTCCGATGATGAGTTGGACAACAAGCAAACGCTTAAACCTTCTAGACGGACTTCTTCTGAGCCTACATTGAATCCTCCGAATTTTGAGGGCAATCCTTTTGATGATGATGAAGAGAAAGTGAACTCTTCCTCATCGTCTTCGTATTGGCAGACTTCTGCTTCGCGAAACAAGTATAAGAATGATTTCCGTGACTCGGGAGGACTAGAGAACCAATCGGTGCAAGAATTGGAGAACTATGCTGTCTACAAGGCTGAGGAGACGACGAAGAACGTCAATAACTGTGTGAAGATTGCTGAAGAAATGAGAGAGAGTGCCACCAATACTTTGATCACCTTACATCAGCAGGGTGAACAAATTACCAGGACTCATAATGTGGCTGCTGGCATCGATCATGACCTTAGTCGGGTACGTCTTTTGTTTTTCAAAAGCAAAACCTTCTTGCTAGATGAATTGAAGAATAGCCATAAGATTCAAAAACATGAAAAAAGTTATTTCCTTTCTTACAGTTTATGGTTTTAATAAATATGATGGTATTTGGATTTGATAATGTTGTTACCATGATGATCATTAGGAGTCCCTCTAAAATTAAATCCTTAATGAAGTTTGAGTTTACACTTTTATTCGGTTGAACGGATAGTATTCCCCCAAACATCACAATCGTGCTATGAAATGTTCATGCTATCATGTTTTGAAAATTCGGAACCCAGAAATCCTCCGAATTGAATGGACAGCTTTCTAGAAGCTGCTGTGTTACTTGCTCTATGACTGGCAATGTCTTTGATCCACCATTAGGCAGCAGATAATCTGCCTTGACACTATTGGATCATCTCGACTGCATCCTTCTGCTATGTAATTCATGGTTTGTGCCCCTTCAGACAGTTTATAAAGGGAAATCTTTGATCAAGTCCGGAAACGAAACTAGTCTTAAAATTGGAAGCAATGTTAAATAGTTTAACTAGAAAGAAAGTAATTTTTATCCTGGTGGAATTGCCACTCATGAACAGAAAGACGAACTAGTTGAATTTCAGAATTTATAACTTTGGGGTTCCCTGAAAATATTCTTCTTTATGCATTGATAGTTCCTTTCTGATTTCAGGGTGAGAAGCTTTTGGGGAGTCTTGGAGGCATGTTCTCTAGAACTTGGAAGCCGAAGAAGACTCGTCCAATAGCTGGCCCCGTTATAACAAGAGGTCAGTTTTCTTTCCATACCCTCCATGAATTATCTCTTCTTTATCCCTCCATTTAAAAATATCGGAATGTATGATTTCCTGTAATTAGAAGTTGGTGGTGACGTCGAAGTTGTGTCTGCATCTATGTCTTTCTGAACCATATGTGTAATTTACTTGGTGTACAGATGATCTACCGAAGAGTAAGGGTGGCCACTTGGAGCAGAGGGAGAAGCTGGGGTTGAATCCTGTTCCGAAGGGACGTTCAAAATCTCGAACACCACCCCCCGAGCCCACAAATGCATTTCAAAAAGTTGAGGTGTGTTCAATGATTTGTTTATGAGATGGAAAGCATGAAAAATGACCCACTAGTCTTAAGCTTTGCCGTGGAATATGCAACTTATTTCTTTTTCTGGGATTGTCAAAAACAGGTTGAAAAGGCTAAGCAAGACGATGCCCTCTCCGATTTAAGTGATCTACTTGGAGAGCTGAAGGATATGGCCCTTGATATGGGATCCGAAATTGAGAGGTTAGTTTCTTGTTGATTTTCTTTAATGGTTAACCTCATTCTTTTTTCTTGGTTCAATTCAGTTAAATGTTTAGCTTCATTTAGTCTTTCAATCTTTTAACTTTGCTTAAAGGAAGTGACTGGATCTCTTGATTTCCAGTTTGGTCATCAGCTCTGGTCTTTTTTGCCTTCATTTTAGTTTATAAGTACAAATGACATTAACTCCATTTAATGCCAACATTAAGAGCTAGTATCCTGTAAGTTTGGAGTTAAAATTAGGGATGGCATAGGGTCGGGGCAAGTTGGATTTCGCATGTCCCACCTTTGACCCCGACCTTAAAATATCTCCACCCGATACCTGTCCCAAACATGAACTTAACTTGAGTTCTAGCACTTCAACCCAGCCTTGAGCTGCCATGCCCTGAAACTAAAGCCCCATTTTTGAAAATCTACCAACAAAACCAAATAATTCTGATAAAGTTTGGTAAAAATTAAGGAACCCTAACCAAAGTTTTTTTGAAAAAAAAAAGTTATAAAATTAGAAAGAGGTATTTTAGTAAATATCTCCGAAACTTTCAATAAAAAACTGAGCCGTCTTGTCTTGAACCCGATTGTCCAAAAAAAAAAAAAAAGCCCCCTATAAGGTCGGGTCAGATCTCAGACAAGTTTGAGCAATGTTAATTCGAATCCCAACATTTACAATCCTTTTTCCTATTCTTAGATTGTGTCCATCTTTTTAATAAAAGAAAATAACACCTTTTTTACCCATTTTGCAGGCAAAACAAAGGTCTGAATGGTCTCGAAGATGATATGGATGTGCTAACTATCCGTGTGAACGGTGCAAATCAACGTGCTCGTCGATTACTTGGGAAGTAGTTTTTTCAGTCTCGAGATTTTTGCTTTTCTGAGACTTATTGCTTGCCCTTGCTTTCAGTTTCACTCTTTCTGTTCCATTGTGATTTCCGTCCGCATACAAATTGGATTTATAGTATATTACTGTCTGCCTTTTTCTTTCATAGCTATTAATATACAGTTTGGAGCTCTTTATTAATTGTTGTTACTCTTATGATCCGTATATTGCGTTCTATCTCGTATTTTTTTCCATGTTAACCATGTAAATATAAATACAATAAAAGTTATTAACTATGTTAAATTATTTTTGTATTTATTAAACGGTTTCGAATTCGTATTGTGCATTTGAAATTATTAGGTCAGATGGGTGATAAAGGGCAGATCATTTGCTTTATACCCGGTTTGGTACTACTATTGCCATTTCCAAAACTCAATTTTTGATATATTAACAGATGATCAATTGATTTTTATTTGAAAAAAAAAATCAAATTCTACTCTTTAAACCCGAAAAAACAATCGTGTATCAACTGTACTGAGGCAAAATCCAATTGTAATTCCCAAAAGATCTTTTCTTGTTGCTGGAAGTGGGGGAGGGAGTCTTAAGGAAATTAAGATCAGTACTGAAAAACATCAGAAAAAAGATGAAATTAGGCACTAACAAAATCCCTAAATTCATAAGGTAAAATAAATAAAACAAGAAATTTCACTGCAAGCAATGAGAAATCTGATCACTAGCTATGTGATTCGGACTTGACGATAAGTTTGTACACGGTTGTGTGTCCAATAAGAAATTAAGATCAGCACTGAAAAACATCAAAAAAAGATGAACGAGCAAATCTAGATTAGGTAATAACAAACCCCTAAATTTCATCAAGGTAAAATGAATGAAACAAGAAACTTCACTGCACGCCATGAGAAATCTAGGGACTAACTATGTTTTTCGGAGTGTCAGATTTGAATGTGTCCGACATGAGTATATTTTCAAAATCATAACCGATACCCATGTTTAATATATGTTAGATGTGGATGTTGGACACGGATACTTTAAGAAAAATAAAGAGTTAGAACAACATAGACGACTAATGAAAGCCAAACCTCTTAATTGACTAATTGGGAGCCCCGTTTCCAGGCAATGCAACAAACATCTCGATGTTCAATACGTCTCCCAAAGGCAAAAGCAGATTACAAAAAACCTAAAAGAGTAGGTCAATGGCACAACTCATCTCCATACAGCATGAACCAACTTTGCCTCAGATTATAATGGAGGCAGTGACAAGAAAATTGCTTACCCTATAATTTATAGTCTTTATCTAAAAGGAAACTGTCAGAAAGAGAGGTATAATTGCATATGCCTTATCCAATGCAACAATAGAAGTATTTACTCCAATGACCATATAAGAACCACACGAGGTAAACTCAAGAAACATAATGCTTACCTATGTTACTGGACTCAGGGGTGAGATAAAATATAGGTATGCTCAATTTTTTTCCTCTTAAGTTTTCTCATATATTTGGAGGATCATACTCCATACCAATGTTTGAATATATATTAGACATAGATACCGAATATGAGTATTTTAGGGAAAATGAAGGGTCCAGATAACATGGATGCTTACAAAGACAAAGAAACGTAATGCTTATCTATGTTACCCGAACTCAGTGGTGAGTTTTGATATGGGTATGCTCAATTTTTTGTAAGTTTTCTCATATATTTAGAGGATCACACTCTATAAAATGTCTTAATACGTATTGGACACAGATGCTGAACATGAGTACTTTAGGAAAAATGAAGGGTCCAGGTAAACATAAAATGCCTGCAGGCCCCGCATAAATGTTTCAATACGATAGCTAAGCTTCTGAAAAGTATACACATTGATGAGCATAATATTTACACTACTAGTTGAAAAACTTTAGGGAGTTCATGGATCCAAGAATCTAACATTGACATTGTCTACGGGGTGCCAAAATATGCTCACTATCCCATTCATTACCCCATTGCTAATACGGAACATGACAAAGATTAGCCAAGTGGGTCATGCCAGTAAATGATATCAAACTCACTGTAATCTGCTTTCTTAGCCATAGAATTTCATTAATCCCAATACAAGTTCCGCTACAGCAATTCAAGTTTTGTTCCTAAAAGAACTATGGCTAGCATCTGTTACTCAAAAAATGTTAACGGCCATTAGTTAAGCTAGAAAACGCCATTAGACATTATTCTCAAAATGCTTAACTAATGACCATCTAGGTTTTACAGACTTTCTTTAACTAGCACACCCTAAGCTAGGGTTATTAAAAGATCCTCCTATTGCAGAATCGATATCTACATGTTGATAAATCTACTTCAGCTTTGACCTAAAGCAGACGGAACAAGGCAATGCTCGAAGGATATCATCAAAGACATTTCCTTCTCATAACAAGACAATTGCCATCGGTTGAATGCCTGCAAATGCAATCTAAGTCAACTTAACTCAACTCGAATGATCATAATCTAAACATCTAATATCAGTCTTTAACTAAGTTCTTAAAAGGCCACAACTCGAATGTGTAATTAACATCGACTTACATAACTAACATTTGAAAACATGGCTTTGACATGCTTTATATCTACAATGGATAAATAAATAATTAACTTAAAAAATTCAAGAATAACATATCAATTATCAAATTAAGGGTCTGTTTGTTTCATGTGAAAAGAACTTTCGGAAAATGATATCCGCATTTTTTTGCTTTCCTCAAATTTCTACTTTCTTGTAACAATCTAAGCTAAGATGATACTTCCAATCTGCATATCTATTCAAGTTCTACCGCATCACTAAAAACCCAGATTACCATTCACCTAAATAGGGGCAAAAACATACTTAATAAACAAAGAATCATAAAATTCAATAAGAAAATAAAAAGAAAAATGAAAATCCCACATATCACATAAAACAAACAAGACCCAAAATGCCATTAATCCCAAAAAGTGTATACAAAATAAAAATTCAATTCATACAGTAATAGGACATAATATTTATCTGTATGAATCAAAGTTTATTTCTTTTTTCTTTTCAAAGAAAGGGAACAAAATGTAATAATATTATTATTACTACTTTTTTAACGTTTAATATCCATGATGCTTTTGACCTTTGGAGCATAGAGTGAATAAACCACAGCTTGTCTTTTGGCGACTTCCAGCTGAGCTTTACCGTCGGAGAAAGCGGCGGCGAGCTGAGAAGGGTCGGTTAAGTTCTTGTTGTCACGAAACGCGTCGATGGTTCGTCGTTTCGTGTACTCCCTTATGTTGTAGTCACAGAACTGACGTGCCACTCGAAGCAGTGATCGGTAAAGTTGTAAAACCTCGGTTCTCGTCGGCGCTACTACCCCCGACGCCGCCATTTCCCTTTCCTCCTTTTTTTTTTCCTTTTATTTTTTAGAGTATTCTCGTGGGGAAAGAGAGAATCTTTGTGTGATAGGCTGGTTGCTTTGCCTTGTTGAATGCTGATTGTTGACTCGTCACTACGCGTCGTTTTATCCTTAAAACCGATAAATTATTTCATTAGAAGCTTTAAGTCGAATTAATACAATCATATATATATATATATTAAATAAAATTTTTAAAAAAATTAATTTAATTTAATTTATTTATATTATTATTTTTTAAAAATAATATTTAATAAATTCAAATATTTTGATTTTGTTTATTAAACTAAAATTTTTTATTTTAATAAATTTTTTTATTCTATAAATTATACTTATTCGCACAAATACCTCAAATAATTTTCACTAATTAATACAACGAGCTCAACAAAGCATGTATTGGTGAAACGGAATTACAATCCACCCAATCCAATAATCGAATTATCTGTCCGCACGGTAGCTTGACCTAAATTATATCGGTTTTTGATTAAAGATTTTCCAATTTAAGGTAATTTGATATAAATTATTATTTATTTTATAAAAATATTTTTATTTAAATTTAATTATAAAAATATAAAATTAATATTTTTTAATATTTTAATAATTTTAAATAATAAAACGAGCTTGAATAAATAAACAAATTTAATCCCAATAGCTGAAGCAATAAACAAATCCAATATGAAATTTTCCTAATATAAATAAATCTATTAATTGAAATTTGAATTACAAAAATAAAGGAAATAATTAATACATATTTTAGATTTAATTTCTTAATTTAACCATCATTTATATTCGAAGCCAAGTTGCTTTATTATAAGAAAAAAAAAAAACTAAAGCCGCTCCCCTCTAATTTTTTTTTCATTTTGGTAATTAAAATTTTAAATTTGGTGGCACATATGGGTTTTGTTTGGGGAAAAATAATTTATGTTTTTATTATTTTAATGAACCATGCATAAAATATTTTTATTATTTATTTTTTAAAAAAATCAATATTAATATTAAAAAATTATTTTTAGGACTTTATCTTTTAAAATTAAAATTTTAAAGATAAAAAGAAATTTAAATTTAAAAAATTTTCTTTTATCCTTTTTCTTTTTTAAAAAAATTATTTTATTTTTTAAAAAATTTTATTTTATTTTCCCTCTAGTTCAGATGTGTCGGCAAAAGCCAAGTGAGTGAGAATTACTGTATAAATAGGGAAAAAAAATTTAATTATGAAAAAGGAAAAGTTGGTGACTGTAGTCAAATCTCCGATTTAACATATAAAAATTATTAGGACTTACCTTTCAGTTTCGTTGGGCTTAGATCTCTTTCTTTTACCTCAAAAAATGGCTTCCCTTTGTTCACTAACTTTGATTTTGATTTGCATTTTTGCTTTCTCACTCTCCATTGCTCACTCCAAAACTCTCAAGAGAGATGGTACGTCTTGCTTTAGCTCTTCAACTAGATCTTCCTTACTTTTTGCTCCGTTTGGTTGCTGAGAAAAATGTGGGAGGAAATGATTAAGAAAAAAAATGGGAAAACCTTTTTTTTTTAACATGCCCAGAATGTTAAACTTGTTCATTTCATTGAACTGGAAAAAAAAACCCATTTTTTTGGTACCAAGTAAGTTGGTTCTTTCAGTAGTTGTGTTCATTTTTGTGAATTAAAGTTGTGATCTTATTGCTTCTTAAGTTTTTTTTTTCTTCTTTTTTTTTTAAAAAATCCTTTTAGGAATGGTTTATGCCTTACCTGTTTGTCAATCAGATGTCAACTAATTAAGTGCAACTTTCTATCCATTTAGCTTGACATTTTATAGATCAACTTAGTTCAAAAATGTACTTAAATTGATCTTGGTTTAACGGCTTTTACACTTTATTTTTGGTTAAAATCTAAGAATCTGTTTTCTGAATTGCAAAATAGAACGATCGGAACTTTTAAGTAGCCTTTTAGGGATGTCTCTGATGTTTATTGTTACTTTTGAGTAAGAATTTGGAGTTATCATCATTAAGATAATTAAAATAGAATGTAAATGTGCACGATGCGACAGGTTAATAGTTGCTATTTTATTGCAGTAAAAGCCTTAAATGAGATAAAAGCATCACTTGGATGGCGAGTGGTATATGCGTGGATCGGAGATGATCCATGTGGAGATGGTGATTTACCGCCTTGGTCTGGTGTAACATGTTCTACTCAAGGAGACTATAGAGTTGTTACTGAAGTGTAAGTATCATTGCTGCTATGCATCCTTATTGGCGTTTGGTTTCTTGTCCGCCCATAATGGTTGGTACTGGACCCAAGACAAGAACGCCATAACTGCCTAAGGCAGTTGCTTTAATTATCCTTATGATAACTGCCAATAAGGCATTTTAAATGTTTTGTTTATAGATTATATATACAACGCCGATAAGTTTTTTAATTCTGCATTTTGTTTATAGATTATAAATGTTATACTCTTCAGTCCTGTTTTAAAATTCCTTATTGGAACCTCAATAAAATGCTTAATATGTAATGCAACCTAACAAACATTTCGAATGCCTTTTGCTTTCACATTCTATGTTTTTTCCAACTTGTATCAATATCTTATATCAAGGGTTAGGGGAAAGATATTTGAGTGAGTAGTTTTCTGCTATGATTGAATTCAAATGCCTTTCGCTTTCTCATTCTATGTTTTGCTTCAACTTGTACCTGCATCTTATGTTTGGGGATCAGGGAAAGATATAGAAGTGAATAGTTTTCTGCCCGATTCACTGTTGTATAGAATTATATTGGTTTGTATCGACTCTGACCTTAGCTTGTGATTATAAACGTTTTCTTTCACAGGGAAGTCTATGCAGTATCAATCGTTGGTCCTTTCCCTATTGCTGTAACTAATTTGTTGGATTTAACAAGGCTGTAAGTTCACTTTTTCTTGCCTAGTAAGCTAAAATATGTTTTGAAAGGTCCAGAAAACCTGTTATTTGTTAGTTGTTTTCTGACTGTGCTTCAAAATGGTAATCAAATCCCCTGTAAACCAAAGCTTCAAATTACAAGATCTAGTTTTGGTCCCCATAAGTTCTTTTGGAGTCTTTTAGGAATTAGAATATTGCTTGTACTTGAGTGTCATTTCCTGTTCTTGATCCGTAGACCATGCAGATGAATTTGCCATTTTAAAGCAGTAAGCATACTGTTCTTCCTTCTAGTAAGGTGCAGAAAAAATGGAGAAAAAACATTGGGCTTGTAACTCGAAAGCTTGATGCAAGCACAGTCTCTTCTGTTCTTCTTTCTGATATGGCCCTAGCATCTTTTCACTTGCACCTATCGCCTTACGACACCTAGTGTGGATTTGCATGTCTGTATAAGTTCATGTCCATTTATCCATCATTCACTCGCAGTCAATGCTTTTAATTGTTTGCATAAATTACAATCACCTGAAATCGTGATGAAATAATGTCTCATCAGTATCCCAGTGTCTGGTTAATCTTGGATTTTACTAACGATAAGGTAATTTATATATACAAAATAATCATCAGCACAGGGTTACCATGAATATCTTTTGGCCTCCAAAATTTACTTGAGAGTTCTAGCAGGACCTTTTTTCCTTCTTGACTTTGCAAACATGGCAGGGATCTCCATAACAACAAGCTGACGGGCCCAATTCCTCCCCAAATTGGACGCTTGAGACGACTTAGAATATTGTATGTTTTCTTCTTCTGTTAACTGTTATTGGTGTGGGAGACTTCATAATAACTCTCTTTCTCTGTATATCAGTATATATTGACTCAATTCCTGTCCTTTCCTGTGAGTTTCACTTAAGAGTTTCGTGCTCATGTTTTTCTTCAAAATTATTATATGCAGCATTTTCCCATAAGTGAAGCAATTATGATTTCTAGGTTTTGTTATTACCGAAGTAATTGCTCCGACACAGGTACTTCAACAAAAATGAAGAGTCAGAGCAACATAGGCTATGTTTCACCTATCAATAGATCCAAGCTTCATCATTGGATATTAACCATGTTTCAATATCTAGATTCCAGACCAATGGTTAGAAGTGCCATTCTTTTGTAATGAAAGAATGGCGGATAAAAATTTTAGGAGCAAACATTTTAGTTTCTTCGAAATTTTGTCATTTTTCATCATAGAATATGTTTTGATGGATTGAGCAGAAACTTGAGGTGGAATAAACTCCAAGATGTCCTTCCTCCAGAGATTGGTGAGCTGGAAAAACTAACCCATCTGTGAGTATCTTTTTTCTAGTCACGGAAATCTCTTGGTTTGTATTGAATGGGTTTGTACATGCATGCTGGAGGTTTGCAGATATCTAATTGTACTTTCTTCAGGTCATTGGGCTTTAATAATTTCAAGGGTGAGATTCCAAGGGAGCTTGCAAATCTACCTGAGCTTCGCTATCTCTACCTTCAAGAAAACCGCTTCACTGGTCGAGTACCAGCAGAGTTGGGCACTTTACAAAACCTTCGGCACTTGTAATATTCTGTCTACTATTTTCTGTACCTTCCGCTATCAAACTTTTTGTCATTATCGTGCTAAATGGACCCGTTTGTTTCTCCAGGGATGTTGGTAATAATCATTTGGTCGGTACCATTAGGGAGCTTATTCGTATTGAAGGATGCTTTCCAGTTCTACGTAATTTGTATGTTACATTTTATTTGTTAATGTGTTATGAAACTCTTGTAATCAGTTATTGTTGTGCAAGTTTTTGCATGATTTTTGTTTTGTTATACGATCGAAGTAAATGGTTGTCTTAAGGTTGCTTATGTAGGTATTTAAATAACAATTATTTGACTGGAGGAATTCCGGCTCAGCTGGCAAATTTGACAAATTTGGAGATATTGTAAGTACCAGTAATACATATTTAAGCTATGTTACTGTGACTCTTCATTCCTTCTGAAGTACTGTGTTTGACATTCAGATATAGTTATGAGACTATGATCCAGCAAATATATAGGGAAACTTAGAAAAAAGTTGAGCATACCTGTGTTGGATACATCTCTATCCAACACTCACCCCCTAGTCCGAGTAACATAGTATTTAAGCAATTGGTATCATGAGATTCTTCTTCTTTTTAGGGCTTTGAAATCCCTTACAACCTTTTTTTTTTTTTGGGCATCGGTTTCAGGTACCTTTCATACAACAGGATGTCTGGAGCAATACCAACAGCACTTGCCCATATTCCCAAACTGACATATTTGTAAGATTTTCTAAAGCACTTGAGTCTAGTTTCTGTTTGAAATCTGTACATACTTTCGGAGTCGCTTTCACTTATTCTTGGAAATGTTTTCTTTTCGTGATCCTTGCATTTCTTTTACTCGATGAAATTTTAAGGAAAAGAAAAA
>JBBYHM010000010.1:2536564-2550991 GCA_038381775.1 Adansonia rubrostipa | reverse complement strand
TTTAAATTAAAAAAATCATAAATAAAATTAAAAATTATAACATATTTCTCAAAATATATAAAAAATAATTCAAATAAATTTTCAATATTTATTAGCCAAATTTAAAAACTTCACGTACGTTAAATAAATGAAGAATATTTATCATATTTTAATTTGAAAATAAAATTTGAATTTTAATGCTTTATATGAACATATCTTATTTTTTTATATGTTATTTAAAATTTTTATATTTATACTTAAATAAATATAATAAATAAATATCTAATATAAATATTTAAAAAATAAAAAAATTTTAAAAAATCAAATAAAAAAAGAAACATATCTATCTATTTATCCCCACCATTTGCTGCGGCTTTTAGAAAGGCATTGCTACCGTCTTTGTTCAGACAATGTACAATCGTTGTTTCTTTCTTTCCTGTCCTGTCTTTTTCTGAATTTCCCCCCTTTTTTAAAAAACTAAACTTAGTTAAAATTATTTAACACCCAGTTAATCTTAATTAACTCCCAGTTATTAAAAAAAATATTAGTACTTTTAATTATATCCAGGTGGCGTACACGTTAGCAAAACAAATAACAAAGCCCAAACCAAAAAAAAAAAACCGGGTCCAACCGTCCAAGGAGTATTCTCCATTTCTCCTTTTGAGTCATACTCTTTCCTTTTTCTTTTTCATCATCTGATTTGCTTAAAAAAGAAATTATCAAAAGTTTTATTACAGCTTTTGATTCTGTAATCCGATTTTTTCTTTCATTTTATTTTATTTTCATCATAATCCCCACCTTCATCACCTACTGTCACTTGCCTCTTACTTTTTTGTTTTTTGGGGTTTAATTTTTTAAATCTTTTCTCTGCACCAAACTTTCCCTTATTTTCCCTCGAGATTTCTTTTGTTTTTTTTTTCATTTCTCGCTAATTTACTCTAATTTAGCTTTTTCGTTTTTCTTTTTGGGAAAGGAATTGGATTTTCTTTTTATATAATTCTTTGATAAGAAAAGCTTTAAATTTTTTTTTGGGGGAATCATTTCGTGAGTTTTAGAGAGGGTATTGACGGGAAATTGTGTGTGTGTGTGTATGTTTTTTTAGGTTGGAGTTTAGGTCAATTATTGATTAAGTAACAAAATTATTATTGAATTTGAGAATTTTGAATCGGGAATTGGGGATCTGTGGTGTTTTTTGTCGGAAGAGAGGTGGATCAAATTGAAATATGATCTGATTGGGCGGTGATTGAAAGAAAAAAAGGGGTTTTGGATCCGATCAAGGGAGTAACAGCGCCATCAGATGGCGCTGTTCAGACGATTCTTTTACCGGAAGCCGCCGGATCGGCTTCTCGAGATCTCAGAACGTGTCTACGGTAACCTTTTCTGCCCTTTTTTTTTTTGTAATTTTTTTCGTCGTAATTTATTGTTCAGTTAAGCTTTAAATTGTCGAAACCATCTTCATTCTACCCTACAAAGAGAAATGTCAATGGAGACAAATTTTCTTAATTCTCTGATTCTTTTTAGTAATGTTTGTGTTCATAATTATTAGCTTTTTTTTTTTTTAATTTATGTTTCTCCTTTATATGAACAATGCACTGCTAAATCTCTTGATTTTAGGTTTTGTTGATTAATTTTGGGTTATTTTATTGCAATTAAGAAACTCCAAAGGATTTTTGAAGTTGCTTGTTTTCATGGTTTTTGGGGAGATAAGGTAAAATAGGGCGGCATGGTTACCTTAAAGTAGAATTAGTGAGTTTATTTGCTTTTGAAGTTTGTAAAAAAATCACTTGGAGCTTAGAAACTGATATGCTCTCTCTCTCTCTCTCTCTCTCTCTCTCTCTCTTATTAATTCATATAAGTTTTTTTTTTTTCTTTGGATATAGATTTTTTTTTGTGGAACTCTAATTTGCTTTTCTCCTTTCTAGGAAAGTTATTAGTTTCTCTTTTTGTGAGCATTTATAATTAACTTTACAGTTAAGAACTTGCCACATTATGTTTTGCCTTTTTGGAGGCGTATGGTTAATAATTGCTTACTAGATTCACTTTCGTGTTGGTTGTTTTGCAGTATTTGACTGCTGCTTTTCCACCGATGTGTTGGAAGAAGATGAGTACAGGATGTATATGGGTGGCATTGTGGCGCAGCTACAAGACTATTTTCCTGATGCTTCTTTCATGGTTTTTAATTTCAGAGAAGGGGATAAGCGGAGCCAAATTTCAGACATTTTATCTCAGTATGATATGACTGTTATGGATTACCCACGGCAATATGAGGGATGTCCTCTGCTGCCACTTGAAATGATTCATCACTTCCTTCGATCTAGTGAAAGCTGGTTGTCATTGGAAGGGCAGCAGAATGTGCTTCTATTGCACTGTGAAAGAGGAGGATGGCCCATACTTGCTTTCATGCTTGCTGGTCTTCTGTTATATCGGAAACAGTACAATGGTGAGCAGAAGACTCTTGAAATGATCTACAAGCAAGCTCCTAGGGACCTTCTCCAGCTTCTGTCTCCTTTGAACCCTCAGCCTTCCCAGTTGAGATATCTTCAGTATATTTCTAGAAGAAATTTGGGTTCTGATTGGCCTCCCTCAGATACACCACTATTTTTGGATTGCCTTATTCTTAGAGTTCTTCCGCTTTTTGAAGGGGGAAAAGGGTGCAGGCCAATTATACGTGTTTACGGCCAGGACCCCAAAACACCAGCCAATAGAAGTTCTAAGCTTCTATTTTCAACTCCAAAGACAACAAAACAAATTCGTCATTTCCTAAAGGTGATGCCTAAGTCACACAATTAAAAATGAAAAGATAAATTGTCCAAAATTTGGAATGTTCTAATAAGGTTTATCTGCAGGAAGAGTGTGCATTGGTGAAAATAGATATTCATTGCCGCATACAAGGTGATATTGTGCTTGAGTGCGTCCATTTGGATGAAGATTTGGTACGTGAAGAGATGATATTCAGAGTTATGTTTCACACAGCGTTTGTTCGAGCAAATATTTTGATGTTCTACCGTGATGAGATTGATGTGTTGTGGGATGCCAAGGATCAATTTCCAAAGGACTTTAGAGCAGAGGTAGGCTAAAAATAATTATTCGTGAATTTTTTCTTTTCTGAAGCTCTAGGAGTTGAATCATACTCATATCTGTATCAGGTACTTTTTACGGATCCTGATGCTGTTGTCCCTCGTCTCACCAGAGTTGTAGCAAGTGAAGATGGGAGTGAGATAGAGAGTGCTTCACCGGAGGAATTTTTTGAGGTGGAAGAGATTTTCAGCAATGCAGTTGATGCACTGGAAGTAAAACTAGATGATGGCAGTCTGATAGTTCATGACAACAAGCCAGAGCAGAAAGATGTCTGGAGGGAGGATGTAGATCCTTCTACATTTCAAGATTGTGCATCTGATGATGGGAACCACAAACAGGATGCCAAGATTGATTCTAATATGGATGCAGTGAAGGACATAGCAGTGGATGATGTGAATTACAAATTAGATAAGATGGGTTCTGACATTAATACAGTGAAAGACATTGTAGTTGATAATGGAGATATCAAGGTCGATTCAGTGGTATTTACTGTTGATGTACTGAGAGAGAGAGAAACCAAGGAAGTTATAGAGGATGTGCTTGATATATTAGAAGAGGTGGAAGATAAGGGAAATAGGGAAGTGATTGTTCCACTGAAGAATTCAGAGTCTAAGATGTTTGTGCAAAGGTTGAAAACTGATGTTTCCCAACCTCAACCTGAGAAAATATTGCCTGCTACTAGGAAACAGGCAGCGCTGGGCCCAAAACCAGCTTCAGATTCTGTTCTGGTGAAACCAAAGAGCAATCAACTAGAACCTCAGGGCCCTCCTGCAAGACAAACAAAGCCAAATATCATATCTCGGTGGATCCCTCAAAACAAAGGCGTTAATACCAATTCAATGCATGTATCATATCCGCCGTCAAGATATAATAGTGCCCCGCCTGTGCTTTCCAGTATCACATCGTTGGAGGAATCTAATTTAGATGATAATCTAAATGGCTGTACTGGAGCTGTGATATCAGAGGATGTTTCATCCGAGCAAAAAAGTCAGAAGGTTGACCCTATGAAGCCTTCAGACTCTCCAAAAGAGATATCTACCACTTCAATAGTTCCGACATCATCGCCTGGTCTGCAGCAATCAGTGTCTATTCCACCTAGTCCTCCACCTCCACCTCCACACTTGCCATCCCTGCCACCACCACCACCACCACCACCACCTCCTCCCCCATTTTATAATAAGCAGACTGCTGTATTGGAGTTGCCTCCTCCACCAACGTCACCACCTCCTCCTACTACTACTTCCCATCCTCTTGTCAGATCATTAGGTACATCAAAACTCGGTAATGTCCCTCCTCCTCCTCCTCCCCCTCCACCAGTTCAAGGTGCTATGGCCCCTTTCATGCGTGGAGTGCCATCATCCCCTCCACCACCCCCGCCTCCACCCCCTTCATTACCTAGAGCTCCACCTCCACCTCCACCTCCCCCGCCACCAGCACCTACTACTAGACTTGCAGCTCCACCTCCACATCCCCCCCCACCACCACGTACTACTAGACTTACAGCTTCACCACCTTCGCCTCCACCTCCACCAGTACCTCCTCGTCATGGGGCTTCTCTGCCACCACCACCGCCGCCGCCACCTCTTTTGCAAGGAACTCCATCCACACCTCCACCCCCACCCCCACCCCCATCGATGTCTGGTGCCCCACCTCCTCCGCCTCCACCCCGATCGACGTCTGGGGTCCCGCTTCCTCCACCTCCCCCACCCCGATCGACGTCTGGGGTCCCGCTTCCTCCACTTCCCCCACCCCGATCGACGTCTGGTGTCCCACCTCCTCCACCTCCCCCACCCCGATCGACGTCTGGTGTCCCACCTCCTCCACCTCCACCACCCCCATTGATGTCTGGTGCGCCACCTCCTAAATTTGGGGCCCCTCCTCCACCCCCTCCCTCTTTGCGTGGAGTGCCACCTCCACCTCCTCCCCCATGCGGAGGACCACCCCCAGCACGTCCGCCTGGTCGTGGAGCGCCAGCACCACCCCCGCCTCCTATGCGTGGAGCTCCTTCAGGTGGAGCACCACCTCCACCACCACCTCCTGGAGGTCGTGCACCTGGTCCTCCACCTCCACCTGGAGCTCCTGGCCCTCCAGCTCCACCTGGAGCTCCTGGTGGTCCACCTCCTCCGCCTATGAGAGGAAGAGGGCGTGGGCTATCACGTCCGGGAGCTGCTACAGCTCCTCGGAGATCTTCCTTAAAGCCATTGCACTGGAGCAAGGTCACAAGGGCAATACAAGGAAGCTTATGGGAAGAATTGCAAAGACACGGAGAGCCTCAAATGTATTATATCCTTTTGTACTGATTTATTTATTTAATTTTTTTCACTTCCATAAATGATAATTTCTGACTAGATGTTTATGCTAAGATCCATGGGATCATATATTTGCTTTACTCTTCTACATTTATTAATTTGCCATTTGCATTTGCTGACATTGCCTTCTTTCTCCTAGTGCACCCGAATTTGATGTGTCAGAGATTGAGACTCTTTTCTCTGCTGTTGTTCCTAAACCTGCTGATTCTGGGGGTAAATCTGGAGGGCAACGCAAGTCAGCTGGATCAAAGCCTGACAAAGTCCACTTGGTAATATGGAATTTCATTTTTCTGAATAAACCCTATACATCTGTGTTTCTTGTTGGTGATTGTGGTACTGTTACTTAAACCAGCTTGAATAGAACAAGGTCTGTACCTTTTAGAAATTAAAGAATTCATAATTTTAACCATATCTTGCAAGATATCACATTTTCATGAGAAAAAGGCATTCTAATCTATGTCTTGTAGTTCAAATTGATGATATATGCTTCCCTTTCTGATTCTTGGAAGTGTTCCAAAGAAGGCTGGAAGTTGAAGATATTAATGAAGTTTTTATTCTATAATTATTTTTTTGGGACATAAGTATTTTGAGCTATACAATGGGAGGTAGCCCCATAAATCCGATCCCACCTATCCCAAGATTTGAGCTCGAGACCTTCAAGATAGATTCTCAAGGTCTAACTGCTATGAGGTCCTCTTGGGACTATGTGCATTCTTTATGTTTTCTATCCCTGATTTTCTCATGTTTTTGCTGTTTCTAATTTTTGGGACATGCAAAAATGCTTTTCTGGAAATGCCAAAATGTATAAAAAATTTGTGTTTATTAGTTTTCTGGTATTTTATAAGACCTCATAATGATTATTACTATTTCCCTCTTCTGCGGTGTCGTTGCTAACAAATTTTATTTATTGCCCTGTAGATCGACTTGAGGAGGGCCAACAACACTGAAATTATGCTCACTAAAGTTAAGATGCCGCTTTCTGATATGATGGTAAGCTGGATTTGCTCATGTTGCATTTATTAATGGTTTCTTACACAACTGGAGGAAGAGAGTGTAGGTTATTCTCATTTATAAAGACGCGAACTTGGAGTATGGCAGTTTTCCCTGTAATATAGATAAACTGGACTACAAGTTTATTTGATTCATGTTGTTTTGCTAGTGGTTGCACATAACGGTCTAGAGATGTGGTATCCTTAGGGCCATTGGCTTCTTTAGTAGATTTTATTTCGGTGTAATGCTAATTCTTAGGATTCTCATTGTATTTTTGATTGAATTAGTGGATGCTTGGGGGAAAATGGGATTTTCTTTGAAATGATCCCTTCTCTCTTCTGTTTTCCTTTTTCTTCTGTTTTAATTGAAGGTTTTCAGTTTATTTGTTTACTAACCATGTATGGCTTCATTCATGTATTTTCTCAGGCTGCAGTGCTGGCAATGGATGATACAGTTTTAGATGTTGATCAAGTGGAAAATCTCATAAAATTTTGCCCAACTAAAGAGGAAATGGAACTTCTCAAGGTGAAGCTTTAGCATATGCATAGATTCGGTATTGAATTTTAAGCTATTCCAAACTGCTTTTTTTCTCTGTAGGAATCCATTTACCATTACAAATTTGTTTTCTTTGATTGTGATTTACTCTCCTTGTGATTTTTTAGGGCTACACTGGTGACAAGGACAGTCTAGGGAAGTGTGAACAGGTCTGCAAAATTTTCTCTCACCATATCTTCCAATTTTGTCAAATTGTTAGCCTTGGGTTTTTACATTGGGTGATTGATACATGATTGCCTAGCCATTGACCTGTTACAAATTCACTTTTTTGAAAAATGATTTGTTTATCTTCATGTTCTTCTAAATTTTGACCATCTAATATTTTTGCACCCATGTATTTGGCTTTATGTTTGATGCATGCTTCTCCCTGCTCAAAGAGCCAATAATATATATATATATATATATATAGTATAAATTTTAAGCCATCCAGTTCAAGATTTTGTCTAAAATCGAGATGCTTTGGTATGATAATGAAATCCAATATCTTGTCTTATTTGAAGTGTTTGAATGATCTGAATAACCATTTTTATTTGAAGGAAGTTTGTTTAGGGGGTATGAGGGGAACAAATTTAAAAACTCTCTCGACCTCTCCCCCTTCGAGTTGTTTTCATTTCCTTCTCTTCCCTCTTTTGCTGAAAGGAGACTATAATTTTGTGTATTTATATATGCATTTGTACCGCATAATACTTTCTATATCCTTCTCTAAGTTTTTCTTTTTCTGTTCTAGATATATCTAATTAAGTGTCTATTTTCAATTATCCATATTTGTTCTTAACTTCAGAAATTTATAATTTATAATACCCTTTTGCATCATCTTTATGAGACAATTTGGCCATTATATTATAGCTTAAAGATGGCAGTTGATGTCGAAGCTTTGATTTGCTTTTATCTTTTTTGCATTTTTATGGGGACATTAAACCAAGTTGAAGTTTCTACTTGTCATAGCTACTATTTTTCCCACTACTATCTTTCCCTCGCGATGCTTGATAACACCTTAATTAACATAGTAATGCCAGTACAATTTGTGTAGTTATGAATTAAAGCATGAATCTAGATGAATCTGTATTGCTATTAAATAAAGAGCCTGATCAAGGAAAATGCACAAGCAATAGCAGAAACATTACATAAGAATCCTAATGTCTTGGCAGCAACTTAGTTGATCTTGTAGGAAAAGCTGTTGGATTTGAGGACAAGGGTAGGTCTGTCTTGATAAGCATGTGGAGATGGTGTCTTTTCATTTTTTCTATTGTCAATGTCGAAGAATACATTGGTATCTAATATCCGTTTTCTTTTTTCTTGTGTGTTATGTGGACGTGTCTACAATTTATGTTTGTAAGGATATATTCTCATCATTAAGGGCTTCATTGAGAAACTGCAGCATTATTCATGAGCGTGAATAGAGTTAAGGCTGTTGCCTGAAAGTTTGTTGATGTAGATCATTGTTTTTGAATAGAGGGAGCATTAGTTATGTATTTGACTATTGTTATCATGTTCTGTAAAATTTTCATTCTTAGAGGTCGTAAGCTAGTTCACTGACTGAAATAGATATTGAAAAGGTACATATTTGCCTTTAGAGAGGAGTGTGGTATAGGAAGGGTGTGTATGGTTTACGGTTAGGAGACTGATAGATTTGATCCCTCTCTTGATTTTATGGTTTGTTGGAGGAAGAGAAATATAAGGATGTTCTGGGGAAGAATTACCCTTAGCTCCTGTGCTTTTATACTTCTGTTTTTAATTAAATAGGCAGTAGCAAATGGAAGTGCAAGAGGCTATTGATTTTTATATCCATTGGTCTGTTAAAGTTAGCTTTGTACTTCAGTTGGAATTCCCTTGGTTCTTTTTAGTGGTACGTGTTCTTTGCTTATTCCCAAAAAATTTAAAAAAAAAAAAAAAAAAGGCCAGATGAAGTTGCACTTGTGTATTAGTAGATTTTGGTTGATCCAACATTAAGAAAATAAATAAAGCACTAGAGAACAATGATTTTTTATATAGCACTATAGAAATACAAGATAATGACACTGGTATTCTCTATTATAAAGAAACTCTAGCTAAAACAATTAGGTTCCTGGGTGCTTCTTCAATGACATGTTTCATTTGATCCATCTTGCAAAAACTTCTAAAACCCAACAGCTTTGATTTTTCATGTTCAGTACTTTTTGGAGCTGATGAAAGTGCCACGAGTAGAGTCAAAATTAAGAGTGTTTTCTTTCAAGATTCAGTTCGGTTCTCAGGTTTGGCGGTATCTCCATAGTTAATCTGATTTGATAAATTTACAATATTATTTAATAATTAATATTTTGCTTTTTTTCTCCCTTTTGTTTTATTGAATCCCCCGTTTGACCTGTGTTCTTACACTTTTTACCACCTGCAGATTACTGAATTTAAAAAGAGCTTAAACAGTGTAAATTCCGCATGTAATGAGGTATATCCTTAATATCAGTGACGAGACTTGACTGCAGTTTTTGTTTATTCTTTGTCTTACTAGTTTTATATTGGTTATTTAGGTACGAAATTCCCTTAAATTAAAGGAGATCATGAAGAAAATTCTCTATCTGGGAAATACATTGAACCAAGGAACTGCAAGGGGTAAAGTGACATATTTACATTTCCTTTTGGCTTCTGTCTTTGATGCTAGAAATTCAGCTTATAAAAAGATTATGTAGAGAAGAGAGTTACTAGCCAAACCACGCGTGTAATGTAGTACTTTGATGTTTGTCTAGACTCATGCATTTGAATAATACTTGCTTTGGTGTTTACCTGCGCTGTTTCAGATGAGGTGAAGTTACAGTATTTGGCAGCATTCCCGTATCTTAAAGTGGAAATCTTGTTGGTCTGTAGTCCTAGGGCATAGTATGCATTTCAGATGAGGTTAAGTTACAGTATTTGGCAGCATTCCTGTATCTTAAAGTGGAAATCTTGTTGGTCTTTAGTCCTAGGGCATAGTATGCAGTTTTGAAAGTATGCTTATCATTTCAGTTAGTTGCTATGAGATGCTTTTGAGGCTTACTTTATGACCTCATGTTCTAACTTCTTGTTCTTTAGAAGAAATTGCCAAATGTTTTTTGGATGTTAGAAGAAAAGTGATGTATGATTTTCTGAACTTTTCTTATTTATTTCTTGTTTATGTCATAATTTTAGAAGTGGCAGGGCATCTCAGAGTCTTGGTGTTTATGTGGGTTCTAATTCCATAGATCTGTAGTAACTTGTACCTTTTAGTGTGCTTGAGCAATGTGATTCAAATTGAGGTGTTTAATTCTAAATCAAATGAAGATTGCTTCACTAGGGCAAATCATCTAGTCGTTCTTGTCAATAGCTAGAAGTTTAAGTGGATTATGCATTTACGTCCTTTAATGTCCAATTTCCACATTTATGTCTTTTATTTTGAATTTTTATGCTGGCATCAATCAATCCCTCGTTGTGCTACTTCCAGTTTTTTCCTTCGCCAAAGCTACTAGTTCCAAGTGTGTTGTTGTTTTTTTACACATTATTCAGATTTGAGTTGCTGAAAATTTTTTAACCTTTGCATGTTCCTTGGATATGAAGTTTCAAATCATTTCCACTTATGCAGGTTCTGCAGTTGGATTTAAGTTGGACAGTCTTCTAAAGCTAACAGATACACGTGCTTCTACCAGCAGGATGACACTAATGCATTATCTTTGCAAGGTTCAGTTACTAATTTTCTTTTTCTTTGTGGTGTTATTAAGTTCATTCTGCTTCTTGTAAGATTTGCCTGAATTATGTGTTGCATTACTACTAAAGGCTTGTTTCTGATCCATCAGCAACTCTCAGTTTTAATCAAGTCTCGACTGTGTTTTTTGTGGCTCAGGTCCTAGCTGCCAAGGCACCAGCGCTTTTAGATTTTCACCTGGATTTTGTTAGCCTTGAGGCTGCAACTAAGGTTTCAATCAATGTTTTAGCATTTGAGGTTTGTAGTTTGGTAACACTGTGTTTAGTTTGAAGCCTCGTCTCCTTGCAGATACAATTAAAATCTTTAGCAGAAGAAATGCAAGCTATAATTAAGGGATTAGAAAAGCTTAAGCAGGAGCTGGTTGCATCTGAAAATGATGGTCCTGTGTCCGAAGTTTTCCGGAAGGTACATATTTGTTTCATTGCTTTTTATTCTTCAACATAGCTGCATGTGGTTTGTTGCATTGTCTTCACTGTATCTTACTACATGTCGACTAATTTTTTTGGGTCACATCCCACTTGTTGACCATAAACGGAGTTCCTGACTGGCTACTAGGCTCTTTTTTTTTCTTTATTTTTTTTCACCCTTTGCCTTTATAACTAAATATTATGTAAACATGAAATACCCCTAAAATTTGGTCGGTAAAAAATGAACCAGAGTAGTGCAAATTTAAAATGCAAAGGCATTGGCTTTGAAGCTCAAGTGATTATTGCTAATATAGTGGAATATTAATAAAATAATATGGTTAGAAACAATAATGTTCTCTGCTTTTACAGTCCTTGCCAATTGAACTCTGTTGGGTTTTATATTTTTCTGATGCAGTGGAGTGAGCATTTGTTATAGCCTTCTGACCTACATCAAACAAGATCAACTGCTTTTTATTTTTCAATGGGAACGCTGCTTTCATTTTTCTAATGTTTCTTTTTTTTCATTTTTGAATTTAGACATTAAAGGAATTCATTTCTGTTGCTGAAACGGAGGTGGCATCCTTAACAAATCTATATTCTATGGTGGTAAGTTTCCAACTGTTGGTTTGATGTGTCATCTAATGCTGTCCAACTCTTCTGATTATATCTCTAATCATTTAATTTTATCCCATTTTTGGTGGACAGGGTAGAAATGCAGATGCACTTGCCCTCTATTTTGGTGAGGATCCAGCCAAATGCCCATTTGAGCAAGGTAGATTGTAGATTTAATACCTTCTGTACCTATTATGCCTGAGTAGTTATATACAATCTCCTTAATTGAAATGTTAGAAAAAAGCATTTTAGTCACTTTTCTTTCCTTTTTCTTCAACCTCCACCCCACTCAACCCCTTTTTCTTTTTCCTTTTCCCCCATCAAATATGAAAAAGCTATGTTGCTCTAACTCTTCATTTTTCTTCAAGTGCCCGTGCTTGCGCATATCTGGCCATGGGTTTCGGGATGTGACTCTCCAAGCACATGGAAAAACCTAGAAAAATTTTATCATACCCCAAGTACCACTTACACCTGACTCTGAGTACATTAGGGAAAATGGAATATCAGTCATCATATGGTTAATGGGCCAAATGTTTCAGAAAGTTGTCTTGTTAGGGCCAAATGAGGGGGAAAATCTGCCGGAAGAAGTAAAAAAGTAAAGATGAAGATTAGCATCTTATGGTAGAGAAGGATGATGTTAAAGTGTATATAATTTGTAGGAAACTTAAATACTTACAAAACAGGCCCTAAGGTTTTTCGATTTTCTAGGGCTCAATTCGGTTGTTCTTTTATAGCTTCCTTAAGCAAAAGCAGATGTAAAAAGTAAATTTATTTTTGGTTAAAAATGAGTAAATTCCTTAGAAGTACCATCAAGTTAGGCATAATTTTTTTTTATCATGTTTCTTTTATTCATAAAACTAAACTTTTAAGTTTTTAGATCTTCGGAGATATCTTTGTTTTTGTATCAGCACTCATTTTTTGCTATTTACAGACAAAGCATACGATGAATAGTAAAAGCAACAACCAAGAAGAACCGAATTTTATCTTACTTAGGATTCTGTTTAGTGTTCATGTATTAAAGTCTAAATCGCCTTGTATTAGCATCTGTTTGGTGTTCTGTTTATTTCATTCTAAATCAACATGGTCCTCACAGTGTACTAGTTTTATATGGTGATTTGAAGTTGAATTCGTCAAATCTGATGCTGTATTGATCACTGCAGTTACTGCAACACTCTTGAATTTCGTGAGATTGTTTCGAAAATCACATGAAGAGAATATTAAACAGGCAGAATTGGACAAGAAGAAAGCCGAGAAGGAGGCTGAAATGGAGAAGGCTAACCAAAAAAAGCAGAGTGCAAAAAATAGTTGAGGATCAGTTTCTCTATTCACTACAGGGTAAAATATGCTCCCTCCAATCAGCAGATGTCCGTGCCGACCAGTTTTGACTGAATGACCAGAACATGCTGCTTTCGAGGACTTTTTTGAGATGCCTCCCTTTCTCTGGTACTGGTGCTATTTCGATCCTCCGGAGATGTTGTAATTGAGGCAAGGGCCTTGTCCTGGAGGCATTTTGCTGGCCTTGTATTATGCATTAAGGCTTCAAATCCCATTACTGTGAATGATGTTGTGATCACAACTGAGTAGCAGCAGAGGTTTAAAATGCAAGACATCAAGGTAACTGCTATGGCCCCTTCTAGCATTATTTTTTTCCAGAAGGAAATTTGTAGCCATGGACCGGCACTTCGCCACCATGATTGGGCGATTCCTTTTCAGCTTCCGCCAGCAGCGGATGCCTGCGGGATTGTAAAGCTGGAAAGTCCCCCAGTGTACCATGAAAAACATGTAATGTACAAAGCTCTAACCATCCATTTAACCGTAGAATTCAATTCTTTTTATCTTGTAACATAATCTTTTACCCCTCCTTTTTTTGGTTTGAAAAAAGCCCATCATAGAAAAGAGGTTGTATAGGTTGTTAGGCCGTAGAAAAAGAGAAATTAGAAAGACTGGGCTTTGTTTAATGTAATTGTAAAATAGCAACCAGAATATAGCTGCTGATTTGTAAGCCTATTTGTTTTCTTCCATTTGATTTTGATTTGATTCAATTTGATTCCTCAATCGAGTGAAATTGTTTGTTCCCTCTCTCGGATTTTAGCTATTTTAATGGAAATCTTCATAATTCGTTATCTGTATCCTGATGGATGTAACCAAGTTCAAATTTGAGCTCGACTCAAATTTTAAAAATTTAAAATTGATCGAGTTTTATTTTTAAAGCTCGAGTTTGATTCAAGATAAAAGTTAAACTGTTTAAGTTTGTTCAATTAGATTTGTTTATCCATTAAAAGTAAGTTTGATTTTCGTGTTTAATTTTAAATTTAATTATTTATATTCGATCTTAAAAGCTTGAATTGAAATTGAAATATTTTTAAAATTAATTAAAAATTAAAAATTCAATTAGATTTATAAGTTATTCGGCTTAAATACGAGTAACTTAAAAGAGTACTGATGTTTCGTTTATGCTAATGAGAAGATTCCACTTACAGCTGATTGATTCATATTGTGAAAACAGAGGAACATTTCATTGTTTTTAGCTTTATTGTCAACCTCAGGTGAGTGTTTCCATATCCAACCAATTCGTCCACCAACATTTACGTTTTGGGTTTAGTTTGCTCTTAAGACGCAAGCCTTTTAATGGGTGCATACGTGTTGAATGTCAACCGCGAAAAAACCAAAATGCTAGCAAATTGTCAAATATATAAACATGAATTTTTATATTAAACATGCCGAATTGTATTTATAATTATTTTTTGTATTTATTAATTGTATTTGTTTATATAGTTTACTAAGATTGTGATGATGTTACTTGGGATCC
>JBBYHM010000010.1:2479610-2522639 GCA_038381775.1 Adansonia rubrostipa | reverse complement strand
ATCACGTTCACGGTCGTGATCGCGAGAGCGCTCCCTATCACGTTCTCGACCAGTGTCTTTATCATCCCTGTGCCTTCTTTCTGGCCAATCATGACCATGGCCCATATCCTTCTCCCTAGGTATGTTCCTATCATATCCTGGTTCTCTATCATCACGATACCTTCTTTCAGATGAACCAGACCACTCCCTTTCTGAAGCTCTATCTTTTTCTTTAACCGGGTTTTGCCAGCCTCCTCTATCATGGCTAACCTCACCATACCGATGGTCAGACGCAGCTTCCTCTCCATAACTAGACTCTCCAGCCCTCCCGCCACCGTGCTCATCACCGCCCCATCCTCCCATGCTAGGATCCGACCACATTCCCATATTAGGCCCATCTACACCAGTTGAAGGCATCATCCCCATACCATTCATGGGCATACCTCTTCCAAAAAATGCAGGGTTAACATGAGGAGCCACTCCGGGCAAACCAACTCCTCCAACAGGAGGGAACGAAGATAAAATCCCTGAAAATGGGGGTGTTGGAACACCAGGAAAGCCTCCATAACCTGCCATTCGTCCCATGGGTCCACCAAAAGCAGGATCAAAACCTTGACCCATCATAGACTGCGGGTGCAAGAGAGGAGGGGTTGCACCAATGCCCTGTCCAAATCCATTTCCACCATTTCCCATGACACCTCTACCACCCATTCCACCAGCTCTATTCCTCATAGGACCAGCTGGCCCTCTATTTCCCATGCCCTGAGCATTGCCTCTTCCCCAATTCCCTCTCCCATAACCTCTATTATTATCCACACTTTGATAATTCCCACCGGTTTGAATGTTACTGGCACCAGTCTTACCTCCAGCATCATTAGGGCCTCTCTTTGCTTGCGAAAGTGCAGACTGTGCCATCTGCTGATTCCTATTTAACTGAGCCTCTCCCATTTTCTTAACAGTAAATGGTGATGCAAAGGCAACAACACAAGGCCTTCCATTAAACATACGCCCATTCATTCCCTCCTTACAAGCTGTGGCTGCCGCCGGATCATAAAACTCAACCTGACAATAGCCTTTTGACTTCCCACTTGCTTTCTCATCAAAAAACTTCACTTCCTTCACAGGCCCATACTTGCACAACTCTGACTCCAGTTCAGCATCTGTTGTCCACCAATGCAAATCACCAACGAATAATATTGTCCCACCACCTCCACCTCCACCACTACTTCCAACCCCACTTGCACCAACTCCAGAGCCGGCAACAGCAGCAGAAGCCAACCCCACATTTCCACCCCCATTCCCAATCAAAGGACCGCCACTGCCACCAGCACCATTCACACTTGCAACCCGTACTCCTTGCCTCATCAAACTCTCATTCTCAACACTCCCCACATTCCCTAAAACATGTCCCTCACGTCCCATACCACCTACACTACCTAAACTACTATTCTTATTCACACTCTGCTCTGCAGCCATCTCATTCAACTTACTCGGCGCCTGTGCTAATTCAACCCTAAGCCCACCTCCACTACCACCAATGCCCGCACTAGGTCTTTTCACATCACCACCACCTCTAAACCCTTGACTGTCATAAGAAACCCTAGAATCCCCTCTTTCACCACCACCTGCAACCCCCGGAATTGAAACACCAGATTCCGGGGCACCCATTGGTGATCCACCAACTTTCTCATCACTATTATTATTATTATTATTATTATTATTATTATTATTATTATTATTATTTGAACTATTCTTAGCTTCCTCATTTCTAAACCCTAAATCTTCGTTTTTTCTTAAAGATTGAAGAAACCCTTCACCAACATTAACATCATTGTAAAGATCTTCATAATCATCGTCTTCTTCACCTAAAAAGCTCTCGTCAGCAACGGCTGAGATTGCTTCGTTTCTATGGAACTGATCCACCTGACCCCCTCCTTCTCCTTCATCCATCTTTTCCCCTCAATTTCCCAAACAAAAAAAAAAAAAAAAAGAAAAAGAAAATTACCTTAACTAATTTCAAAGCTTTGAGCTTTTTCTGCTTCCAGGAAATTAAAGAAAAAAACATATACAACAAAATTAACTAGAAATGAATTGAAATTAGAAAACGACTTTTGGCGATTTAGTGATCTTACCAGAAGGTTGAAGTGAGAGACCAACGAAAGAAATAAGGAAGAAAAGACGCAAACCCTAATCCAGAAAGTTTTTGGAATTTACGTGGAAAATTTTTTTCTGTATTTTTCTCTTTTAGGAGCGGTATAATGCTAACGTGCGCCGAGGTGCATATTGCGCTATTATTTTGATAAAGGACCATTGTTATCACATCCGCATATTTACGTTGGATAAATAATTTATTTATATAAATTTTAATATTTTTATGTTTTTAAATTATATTATATTTTAATTATTTTTTATTTATATTTTTTAATCTTATCATTTACAAATATCATTAAGTGATCAGAGTTAAATTTAATAATTTATGTATTCACATTCTATTTATATATTTATTATTTTATAATCATATTTAAGATTTTTTATATTTATATAATTTTAATATATTTATAATTCGTATTATATAAATTATGAAAAAATATTTATGACGTATCTTATTATATTTTTTTATTTTAGACGTATTATATTCGAATGATTATGTCAAATATTAGGCCTAATATAGATTAATGATTTTCACGCAATTTTTCCTTTTTCCCAGAGATTTTGATGCAATTTGCTTACAAACTTCATAAAATTTTCTTGCACCCAAAATTAAAACCTTCGAGATTTTATTTTATTTTGAATCTCTATAGGCAAACTACGTTATTAAGACCTTAAATAAATATTTAATTGATTCATATTATTATTTTAAAAAAGTGACATTTAATTAGTTTAAATTATAAATTTTTATATTTATAATATTTTTATCTTTAAATTATGATTTTTTTATAAAAAAATTAAGATTTCATTTTATTTTTTTATAAAAAAATTAAGATTTTATTTTATTTTTATTTGAATTAATATTACTTAATTAAATGACACTTTAATTAATAACTTTATATATAATATAAATATAAAATATAAAATATTTAAATAATAAGATAATAATTTTAAAAAATAAATAAAATAAAAAATGTATTTATTAAAATCGTCTTACTTCATTTTATTTACACTTTTTGGAAAATTAAAATATCTTCGTTCGAAGGATCGATGCGAAATTTATCGAACATAGTGGGGTTTTGCTATCTTAGATCTCTACTTTCAAATCTGACAACTTCGTAATGACTGGAATCTCTCTCTCCTACAAATTAATGGGTAAAATTATTGGCAGATCAAAAGCCCCAAACTTGCAAAATTGACACACCCCTTTTTCAGCCCTTCGGCAACCAATACTGCTGCGAATGCCCGATGGTTCTGGTGGTTTACTAGGAAAACGGGGTTAAGTTGATGATAATTAGATGTAAACCAGACATTCGTCCGTAAGTTACTCAAATTTAATTCAATTATTATTGAATTAAGTTTGAATTTAAATAACTCGAGTTATTAAATAAATTAAATTTAAATATTTTAATATTTAACTCAAATAGTTTATAAATTTATTAAATTTTTTCATTTTAAATTAATATTAAAAATTTTATTTAAACTCAAGCATAAATAATCTGATTTCAAATTGAATATGAGAATTGAGTTTATTTTTATTAGATAAATAAATTTAATCGAATAAGTTCAAGTAATTTAATTTTTATTTTGAATCCAATTGAAACTTTAAAAATTAAATTTTATAAAACTCGAATAAAATTTTTAATTTTTAATTTTAAATTAAATTTAAATTTCATACGATTTCAATTCGACTGATTACAACACCATAACGAGAATAATCAACAAAGGCTTTTAAATTTTCGTAAAAAAATTAAAACAACGGGCTCGTCCACGATTTCATGGGCTGTAGGCCTAAGCAAAAGTGGAAAGAGTCCTATTTGGGTTTTAAGTCCATGGTTTGATTTCGGTGCTAATGATTACGACATTGCCGAAGGATTGATTTCGGTGTTAATGATTGTTGTTTAATAAAGTTAAAATATTTAATTATTTATATAATATAAAAAATTAAAACTTAATTTAATTCTACAATAAAAGTGCATCCATATAGGTATACGAAGTGCAAGTTGTAATTATTTTGACTTTGATGATGTGACAAATATTCAGCTAATTTTAAATCAATTCAATATTGGCCACAAGATTGTGGATATTTTCTGGTAAAGTCAATATTTTGAACCTTATATCTTATACAATTAAAATCATTAATAATAATTAAAAAAATTTTCTTCTTCACTTTAACCTCTCACACGTCAAGAAACATCCCCTCTCCGCCCCCCCTTTTGTTTTCCCTTTTGATGCAATGGATCCTAACCAAAACCATCACCGGTCTTGACACTTGTCCTCCGTTTATGCTTAAGATTTATTTTATATAGAAAAAAGAAAAGCATTGAGTCGGTGGGTGGCGACCGGCGAGCCTATATGTTAATCTTTCTTTAGTTTTATTTTTATTTTTTTTAAAATTTTTAAAATATTTATATTTAAGCCGATGGTGCTCTTTGCATTAATACCAATTGGTGCCCATGTTCTTCGTGCATTAAGACAAGCCGGTGTTGATGGTGTTCGAGCATTAGGTCCAATTAGCGTCGATCATGCTCTAGTATCAGACTCAATTAGTGTCCAATGATGCTTAGTATCAAAATATATTTAAATTTATAAAAAAATTTAACTTAAATATATTTTAGTTGAATATATATTTATACTTTATGTGCACTTTCAAATTCGAATATCATAATAGAGCATTCAATGATTCAACGCCTATGAAATAAAGAAAGGCAGACAACGGTACGCGTTATCAACTTCCAATTTGCCTGCCTCCCCCTCCTTTGTTAGTTTGTTGGTGAAAAGCTAACATGGTGACGAAGTGGTTTCAAAGGCCCAACGCGTTGCTCGGGATTTTGTTATTATATAACTTTATAATCTAATCTCCTTTTACCAAGTCTTCTTCTTCCTTAATTCATCAAACAATAAACCTCCAAAACAAAAAAAAAAAAAAAAATTGAAAAACAGATAAAGAAATCTCCATAACATAGACATTAGAGCATAGCACGTTTATGTTTTTGAATGCTTCCAGCCAATTACTACCCTTTTTGCCCAACTGTCTTCCTACCATTTTTCTGAATTAAAATTCTTTGTTTCTATTCTTTTTCTTCTTCCTTAGCCTTTTGCATTCCACCAGCACGACCATCGTCGTCGCCGCCTTGGTATACGGCGGTGTTTGGCCACTGGGTTGATCAACAATGGGGGGAGATCATCATAGGCCAGCAAGGGCTCTACATGTCTCCTCCCTTTGTTTTCTCTTCGTTTTCATTTACCTTGTTCTTTTAATCCATGCAAACTTTGTTTTGGCAAAAGATGGAGATGATAATCAAAATCAAGCTGCATTTCGGCCTCCTGATGACTATCTTATTAATTGTGGATCTTCTAACGAAGCAAAGCTCGATGATGGACGAACATTCAAATCAGATTCTCAAACGAGTAGTTATCTTTCGACCAGTGAAGATGTTCAAGCATCGATTGATACCATTCCCAGCAGTGCCTTTTCGAATTCGACGCCTTCGTCCATGGCGGATTTATATAAAACTGCAAGGATTTTCCCCGATCATTCAACTTATACATTTTTTATCTCCAAGCCTGGGAAACATTGGGTTCGGCTCTACTTTTACCCGCTCCCTCACCCTCGGTACGATCTCAAAACTGCAGTTTTCACTGTTCATACCGACAAGTTCATCCTTTTACATGGCTTCTCTGTGACTGATGATAATAAGGTTGTTTTCAAGGAGTATCTTGTTAATGCTACTGAACGTTTCTCCCTCATTTTCAAGCCCAAGAAAGGTTCTTTCGCATTCGTCAATGCCATTGAGATTGTGGCTATCCCTGATGAACTTCTCTCTGATTCAGCATCTTCAGTTCCCCAAGGTAACACAGTCAATGGCGTGTTGAATTATGCTTTAGAAGTCTCTTATCGATTGAATGTGGGAGGGCCGACCATAACTGCAAAAAATGATACATTGTCAAGAACATGGGCACCTGATACCCCATATAACGTGTTTCCTCAAGGAGCTGAAGCCGTGACTGCGGGTTCTAATATCAAATACCCGCCTGATAAACGAATGACTCGATTGGTTGCTCCGGATTTGGTTTATGCAACCGCGGAAAGGATGACAATTGAGGCGTATGCTCAAACTGTGGAACCGAATTTCAACCTCTCTTGGGCGATGAATGTCGATCCAAGCTTTTCCTATCTCATCCGGATGCACTTTTGCGACATTGTAAGCAAGTCTCGCAATGACTTGTACTTCAATGTATATATAAACGGCTTAATGGGGGTGTCGGGTCTTGATCTTACAGACAAAGCTGGTGGTTTGGCCACCGCATATTACGCAGATTTCGTGCTCAATGCCACATCCATCACAAATGATTCCATCATGGTTCAAGTCGGTCCGGCATCCAGTAGTGGTGGTTTACCTAATGCCATCCTCAATGGCTTGGAGGTCATGAAGATGAGCAACATAGCTGATAGCTTGGACGGTCTATTTGCTGTTGATGGTTCGTACAAGGGGGGATCTAGCAAACTGAAAGTTGTTGCAATTTCAGGGCTTGCCATGGCATTCTTAGCAATGTTCTTCCTTGGGATTGTTTGCATTAGGTGGAGAAAACGGCCCCGAGATTGGCAAAAGCAAAAAAGCTTCTCATCATGGCTTCTACCTATTCATGGTAGCGACACCAGTCGCTTAAGCAGCAAGTTCAGCTCCAGGAAATCAAGCATTTTTGGCTCCAGGAAAAGCAAGAGTGGATATTCCAGTGTTTTCTCTAATCAGGGTTTTGGCAGGTTCTTCACCTTAAATGAGTTACAAAATGCAACTCAGAATTTCGATGAAAAGACAGTAATAGGTGTCGGTGGGTTTGGGAAAGTGTTCCTTGGGGCTTTAGAAGATGGAACCAAGGTTGCAATAAAAAGAGGAAACCAGGGATCAGAGCAAGGCGTCAACGAATTCCAGACTGAAATCGAGATGCTTTCTAAGCTCAGGCATCGCCATCTTGTATCACTCATAGGGTTCTGCGATGAGGATTCAGAGATGATTCTGGTTTACGAGTACATGGCTAATGGTCCACTTCGTGACCATCTCTATGGCTCGAACAAACCAACATTGTCCTGGAAACAACGGCTCGATATTTGCATCGGTGCAGCTCGAGGACTGCACTATCTCCACACTGGTGCAGCACAAGGAATCATCCACCGCGACGTCAAGACTACAAACATTCTTCTCGATGAGAACTTCGTAGCCAAAGTGTCCGATTTCGGCCTTTCTAAAGCTGCACCTATGGACCAAGGCCATGTTAGCACCGCAGTGAAAGGTAGCTTCGGGTATCTCGATCCTGAATACTTCAGGAGTCAACAACTTACTGAGAAATCCGATGTTTACTCTTTCGGAGTTGTCCTTTTCGAGGTTTTATGCGCAAGGGCAGTTATTTCCCCAGGGCTCCCAAGGGAACAGGTTAATTTGGCCGATTGGGCCATGCAATGGCATAAGAAAGGGATGATTGACAAAATAGTTGACCCCAAAATTGCTGGAACAATCAGTGAAGGATCACTCAAGAAATTTGCAGAAGCGGCTGAGAAATGTTTAGCAGAATATGGAGTTGATAGACCTAGCATGGGAGATGTATTATGGAACTTAGAATATTCTTTGCAACTTCAAGAGGCTTCATTACAGATTAATCCACCTGAAGATAAGACTAACTTCATTGTTTTGGAAAATTCAACCGAAATTAATGACTCAAAACCAAAAACCAAACCTGCAGATATTGCGGTTGCTGTTGCTGCTGAAAGTGATGATTCTGATGTAACAATTGGTTCTCAGTTACATTTTCCTGATGCAGGAAAAATCCAGGGAAGGTAAAAAAAATAAAAATAATAATTAGCAGATAGAAAGTTTGTTTTCTAGCTTTGATTTACGTTCCAAAACCATCACAGTTCTTTTCCCAAAACTCCTAAAATGCTTTGCTTTGTTTATAATGTATTGTGCAGATCCCATCACTCCCCCCCTCTCTTTTTTTATCAAGGCTTGTTGAATAGTGATGAAACACAAAAAAAAATTACTGTGAGCTTTCAATAATTGTTGTATATAGTTTCATAAACAATGTACCGTTTAGTCAATGTTTCTACGGACAAAATTAAGGACGCCTGTTTCCAAATAAATGATAGGGTTAATGTCATATTTGGTTCATGTACCTTGTTTAAATTTTTAGTTTGATATTTTTATTTTTAAATAATCTAATTTGATCATAAATGATATGATCATTATTCAATGAATTATGATATGTAACATGATTATCATCTAATCATGTGATGACATTTGATATATTCGGTTAAATTATTTTTTCATATTATTACTCGAAATCATATTAAAAATGCATATATAACATTATGTCTCACGAAATATTATGTAATTCTCATATATCATTTAAAAATTAAAATAATATTAATTTTATTTTTTTCTCTCTTTTTTTTTTCTCTCGTACGGTTAAATCCGATCAAACTCGAGCTAAATCTGATCATATATAATTAAATTCGATCGTGATAATTGAAAACTATCTCAAAAGTAGCACATTGCAAATGTGTGTAGCATATCAATATCGGAAAAATTACTTCCAAAAACGTCTTTGCTTCTTTCCATCGCAGTTTGCAGGAACAGTCCATCTAACAAGCAAAGCAGTGAAAAAGGTTGATAAACCCCTATGGTGACCTTTGCTTTGCATGACCAAGATTTTCCCCCCATACTAGCTATCAGCCAAAGGTGTTTTTTTTTTTTTCTTTTTTAATCTTTTTGTTTATTAGATGGGTCCATTTTCAATAGTTGACTGTCATGTTGAGCTACCACAATCTTCGAGGAGTATTAATCAATGAGAGAACGGCAGATTGGTGGACAACTGTCTAATGCAATAATAATTTCAAAAGTATTTTACCTGTAATCTTTTAGTATAATATTATAATTATTTAATTATAATAAAAAATATATATATAAAGATTTATGAATGTCACATAATTTTATAGATTTTGTAAAATTTTAAATGTTAATTGATTAATTATAATATAATTATTATAAATAATATATTTTTAATAATTTTATATATGATAAAAATATAATATTTAAAAAATAATTAAAATATTATTAAAATAAATTTATAAATATAAATATATTATAAAATAAATTATTAATAAATTAAATTTATATAAATATATAATATTTAAAATATAATTATAATATAAAAATAATACGTGAAATGTAATTTAGCGTAGCATGATTTTGCACATGGCACATGCGACGGCTTTTGAGACAGCGGTTGTGATGTGATCAGGGGGATCCCTTCCTGTTCCAGTCCAAGATGCCCCAGCGTCCGGCCACACTATCACGCACGTGGCATGTCCGTGTAATGTAATTCAAACAGAGCAATTATGACTATTAGTATCGTGCAAGCCACGTTCTTTAAATAGCCTCGGGATGGACTAGAACTTGGAAGCCAACCCTTCTTTTTTCCAATTTTTTTATTTATTTATGGCGGACATGACAAGTTGGATCCTTAAAACCAACGCGCTGAAACCTTAGCTGTGCTGTACAAAATCAGGCCCGCAGAATCCGGGCCGGTGGGTCCACTCCATTTTTTGTAGCCTTATTTTCCATACAAATTATAAATCAATTAATTTTGAATACAATTAATATATCGTATAAAAAGATATATTATTGAACGAAAAAACAGCATAAATAGAATTAGAAGTTGACATGTGTTTATTTATTTATTTATTTATTTTTTAAAATATATTTTATGAGAAATGTATAATTATAATAAATTTATTTGTAAAATTTTTTATTTTATTATCAATGTATAAAATAATTATCTATAAAAAAATAAGATTATTATTTAATATACTATCAATAAAATTTTTAAACTCCATAAGTGACGTTAAAATGCTATGTTATGTTTATTTATTTAGTTTTTATTTTTCAAACATATATTTAGGGTATATGATAATATTTTTAATCTTGTTTGTAGAGTTAAAAAATTTTATTGTTAGTGTAATAAATAATTATTCTAAAATATTATATTATAATAAAAAATAATTATTCTATATACTAACGGTGGAAAGTAAAAAAATTCCACATGCAAGCGTATGAAATTACACATAACCTATAAAGTACATTTAAAAACATAAAAATAAATAGATGTAACATACATACGTCATCTCACAAACTTTGTTTGTGAAATTTTTTTATTTCATCGTTGATGTATAAAATAATAATTCATAATATAATACAATACAATATGACATAAAAGCTTAGGATAATTATTCTATACATAGGCACTAAAAAAAACTTTATAAGCAAGGTTAGGGAAGTGACATGCGTCTCGTTGAGTATATTTAAAACAATAAAAATAAGTAAATATGACACGTGTCACTTTACAACCTCACTTGAAGAACTATATTATATCAAGGTCGATATATAAAATAATTATTTAATATAAATTATTAATATGATAAAATTTATATAAATATAATAACTTCTTAAACATATTTACGACACATGAAATAATATAAATAATTATACCATCGTAGAATAATACAATAAAATAGTTGTGATTCCTCGAAAATTCCTCTTAGCTTGATAAATTTTCAAATACTTATGACTTCACTTTCTTTAAATACAAAACTTAACAAATGCCCTTACTATAATTTTAGTTACAATAAACTATTTTTCTACTCTTAAAACTTTAAGAAATTTATTTATATATATATATATATATATATTACATTCACACTTTTGTATTTTTGTTTTATATAAGAGGGAAGATCATATCTCCAATGGGCGATAGCTCAAAACAAATAGCAATTTCTATTTTAGCTAAAGAGTAAATTAAACATTTTTGGTTTTTGGGTATTTAAAAGTAAGTCGGCAGTTAAGCTGTCATGCATTTCAAAATTCAGAAAAATAAAGGGAAATGATGGGTTGCCTTTTCATGAATTAGATCCATGTTGGTTCATAATTTCACATTGACATTGACCGTCACAATTCTTATCAAATCATATTTCATTTGATTTGCAATATTTTCCTTTTTTTATGTGTAATTACCCCTTATTTGGTCAAAAAAAATTATATTTAAATATTTATGTTATTTAGATTTTTTTTATTTTTTAAGTATTGATATTTGACAATTGTTTTTAATATAAATTTATTTAAATATATTATTTATGATAATTATATTACATGAAACTAAACAGTATTCAAAGCTTTAGGTCCATAAAAAAATATGTCACACTCATACTTATAAGTGATGGACTATTATGAAATTTTTTATTATGATTAGATAGTTATAATATTATAATAAAAAGTATTATAGGTGAAATACTTTCATATTTAATATTTATCCTAAATCTTGATAACATAATTTAACCAAAAAAATCAGTATAAATTATTTTCTTGTAAACAAAAACCTATTATAATATTTAAATGAGAAGAAATTTACTTATATTGGTACAAAATTAAATTAATTATATATTTTTATATTTTTATATGATTTATATTTATTTAATTTAATTATCGTATTTCATTTTTTATTCATATATAACATACTTTATAAGTAATAATTTTTTAATTATTAAATATATAAAAAAATAATACTCACGATCAATATGATAGATATATCATATAAATTTAAAACTTTACAGACATAATGAATACAATGATATTACTAAATTTAATAATTAATTTATTAAAATATTAATAATATAAAATTATATAAAATTAATTTAATTTTCAATTAATGCACGCGATCTTCCTTTATTTAAAAACCACTAAAAAAATTATAATATTTTTTATTATGTAATAAATACTACAATTACTGAAATAATTACTTATTCAAATAAAAAAATAAAATAATGTAGAAGCATTGTCAGGAGGAGTCCATCAAATCACCAATCTGGATCAGAACTTTCCCAATTCCCATCTTCTTCCTTAAATCACTCCTTTGCTTAGGGTTTTTACATTGTCGATTACCACTTTTGAACATTAAACATAAAATACAGGAAAAATGGCACAATGATGAACTAAATTTAGAAAGATTTGTTTTGATAGAACTAGAGAGAGAAAAAAGGGAACTTGGATCTCTCTCAGCTCACGCTACTGTTTTTTTTTTTTTAAATTATTTTTGGGGGAATGAGCCTTATGGGTCAGGATAATTTCACTCCCCAGAAGAGATCTTCTACTGGTGGCGGCGGAGGAGGTTTACCCACAACCAACAACTCGGCGGTCAATGGTGGAAGGACCCGTGGATTTCCCACAATGTCGCGTGGGAGGCAGATTCACAAGACCTTCAACAACATTAAGATCACAATTCTTTGCGGCTTCGTTACAATCCTCGTCCTGCGTGGCACCATCGGCGTTGGCAATTTGGGAAGCTCCGAAGCAGAAGCTGTCAACCAGAACCTGATCGAAGAAACCAACCGGATCCTAGCTGAGATCCGCTCCGATTCCGACCCTACCGATCCGGACGAACCTCCTGAAACTGAGCTTAATCCTAATATTACCTACACCCTCGGACCCAAAATTTCGGACTGGGATCAGCAGCGAAAGGTTTGGCTTTCCCAAAACCCTGAATTCCCTAATTTTGTTAATGGAAAAGCTCAAATCTTGCTCGTCACTGGATCGCCCCCAAACCCTTGTGATAATGCTATAGGAGACCATTATTTGTTGAAAGCGATAAAGAATAAGATTGATTATTGTAGGCTTCATGGGATTGAAATTGTTTATAACATGGCTCATTTAGATAGGGAACTGGCTGGGTATTGGGCGAAATTGCCTTTGATTAGGAGGTTAATGTTGTCTCATCCTGAAGTTGAGTGGATTTGGTGGATGGATAGTGATGCCTTTTTTACGGATATGGTGTTTGAGATTCCCTTGTCCAAGTACGATAAGTATAATTTGGTTGTTCATGGCTATCCTGATTTAATGTTCGAGCAGAAGTCGTGGATTGCTTTGAATACGGGTAGCTTTCTGTTTAGGAATTGTCAGTGGTCGTTGGATTTGCTCGACGCGTGGGCGCCAATGGGACCGAAGGGTCCAATTCGTGAGGAGGCTGGGAAGGTTTTGACTGCTAATTTGAAAGGAAGGCCGGCTTTCGAAGCGGATGATCAGTCGGCTTTGATTTACTTGTTGCTTTCGCAAAAGGATCAATGGATGGATAAAGTTTTTCTCGAGAATCAGTATTATTTGCATGGTTATTGGGCAGGGTTGGTCGATAGGTATGAGGAGATGATGGAGAAATATCATCCAGGCTTGGGCGATGAGAGGTGGCCGTTTGTGACTCATTTTGTCGGTTGTAAGCCCTGTGGGAGTTATGGAGATTACCCTGTCGAGAGATGCTTGCGCAGCATGCAAAGGGCTTTCAATTTTGCTGATAACCAGGTGCTTAATCTTTATGGGTTTAGACATAGGGGATTGCTAGGCCCCAACATTAAGAGGATCAGGAATGAGACAGTGACTCCATTGGAGATTGCTGATCAGCTTGATATCCGTCGTTCGGTGCACGGAAAAAGTGCATCACGGAGCTAGTGATTGAAACGTATATCAAAGGTGTCATAATGTGTAGGTAATATAATTCCTCTGTTGAAAAGCAAATTTGATTTTGATAACGGTTTTTAAGTTTGAGTTAAGATCTGATTGATCTGTTGTCATTGTGCTGCTTTTGAGAACAAGTAAGGATTCAATCCATTACTTGTCAATAGACTTATCATTACCAATCGCGTTTAGGACTCATTTATTAAAGTCATACTTGTGAATGGTAATTAAAGATATATTGAAAAGTAATGAAAGCCGAACCCTTTGAGAACAAGAGATTAGAATTCTTTTATTACCTTCAATTCGTCGTCTTCCTTAGATAATCGAGTGATTTATGGAGGAAATTTATAGTGAACGTTACATCATTGATTTTTGCATTCTTTTATTGGGCTTGAACTTGATTTCATTTGCCATACATTTCTACTTGTTTGGTATAATGGAATTGAATGAAATGCAAGTTGTGGCCTATGTTGTGACTCTTCCTTGTTATTGAAGTACTTGTGTCTAACTTTCGAGTCCAACATATGTTCGGACATGGCTTTGGGGATATGATATTTCAATGATGCTTCAAATACATGAAAAAATTTAGAAAAAATTGAATATATTCGTGTTGGCCTATATCTAACATTTTCATCCGAGTTCGAGTAACATAGGTTTTTATTGGTCAAGCAGCAAAAAAGAGGGGAAATAACCAAGAGGGAAGTCTAAATTTGTTGATAAAACAGTCGATTAGATTGTTTAGTTTGCTATTATTACTTTGATCAAATCATGAAAGAGTTGGAGTTGCATTGCTATGTGCTTGCAATGTTGTTTTTTTTCTTTCTTTTGGTTCACAGCCTCTATATACAAAAAGCATGTGTGATGAGGAGCTATGTTATAGGGGATTCTTCATTTTTTGTAAAGTACTCATGTTCAACATATGTATCTAGCATATATTTAGACATGAGTACGAGAATATGATTCTTCAAATATATGAAAAAATTTTAAAAATTGAGTATTTCCATGCCGAATACATACTCGTTTTTCGAGTCCAGGTAACATGAATGAGAAGTCTTCTTTTTGGATGTGAACTGCCAATGCTAGAGTCCTGACCTAAGGAAGTATCTCTTGCTATCCACTTTTCTTTTCATCTATCTGTTTCATCTGATGTATGCAATGGAATCTAGATCATTAGAAGCAGTAACTTTTTTACATCAGTAAATTGGGCTGTTTCGGTCCCTAGCTTTTTTCGTACGTTTAGATTTGATAATTTATGTACATGTATCGTAATTCATAATTTTTTTCATGTTAATTGTGCGAACATAAACTTAAAAAGAATAATTGAATGTGTTAAAATCCAAATGTGAATATGATATATATGTTAAATGTGATTATTCCAACTTCGAACTTCCAACAAATGTCCGCATTCTATAAAGCCATGAGCTTGACCTATGTTATCCAGATTTTATATATATTTTTAAAGTATTCACATCTACATATACTTGATATAGGTACACGAATATGATCTTTTAAATATATAAAAAATTAATAAAAATTAAACATGCTTGTTAAGAACATTCGCATTTGATACTTAGTACGATTCAAGTTCGAGTCGGACTGTGAAAATATAGAATATGATTATTACACAAATATGATATGAAAAAAAAAAAAGTACTAAATATAAACATAAATACATGTTTCAAAATCTATATAAAATAAATTATTAATGCATCAAAATTATTTAAATTATAAAATACGTTAAACATAATTATAACATAATAAAATATATAAATATAATATTAATACACGAATCATTAGATCTAATGACTGTCATGGCCTTCTTACAAGTAATTTTCTTCTCATCAACCCTCAATTCTGTAGGGTGGCGTTCAATCCTTCAACTTCTTTTCCTTTTTTCACTAATATTTCTTTCTTTTTTTCTTTTTTTTTTTTCTCTCACTCGAAATTTGTTGTAGGCAATTAGGCATAATCTTTAAATTTAAATTAAAAGATTTTGAAAGCTAACTCTTCCTTAAAATGATTAATTTAAGAGCCAAATGGAAGTGCCAGTGTCATGCTGGCAGGCATAGAATTGTAGTTATTGCTTCCCAAAGCATGATTTGGAAATTGGATTTTCTTTGTTTTTATATAATAAAATAACATTAGTTGAAAATGTTTTAGGTGCAAGAGGGGGGGGTTTGGGGTCATAACTAAAAATCATATGAACAAAACAATATACTTACTAATTCATATGATATTTATTGATTTAGGGGAGGAATATTAGCAATAAATACACTCCATAGACTAAAAACTACATGGCCATCACTGGTAAACATCCCAATTTTCAACCAGATTGTCAAATGCCGATCTTTTGGTCTTAAAAGAAAAAAAATTACCTCCAGGATTGCCATCAAATTGGTGGGTCTTGATCTTGATCTTGAACCAGATGCTATCAGTCGATCAGCTTTGAAACTAGAGCTTCATGACGTGCCTACCAATACTTGCATTCATTTCAGCAATCTGGTTCAAAAGTCCTGCAATTTTCTGCAGGATGAACATGATTAATTCCAAAATACATTACCAGATAGAACTGAAGTCCAAAACTTTACGCATCCAAACATATTCGATGAAAATTTGTTGCTTTGGATTGACTTAAGCATTTCAACAAACACCTTACCTCATCTTTCTCCTTTATAATCGTCTTCAACTGTTCCACGCTCTCTTTCCGACACCTCCGCCACCATATCCGCTTACACAACCACCACAATAGCACCACGGCCGCTACGTCAATGACCCTTGTAAAAGACCGGAATGCCCTTCCAATGGTACCATTTTTATAACCGAAATAACGATCGAGGCTAACAATCTTAGCACGCAGAATCTGAAGCAGAGTTCCCAACCATTCTCCAATCCCACGATCAACGGATGATGGGATGACGTCGCGGGCATTAGACAGCGGTAAAAGAGACGATTCGAAGACTGGGTTACGTTGCTGCTGTTGCTGTTGTTGTTGTTGTTGAATTTGGTGATGGAGATTTTCGTGGTTGATGGGAGGGAAGACGGAGAGGTCGCTGTGAGGAAGAGAGTCGTCTCTGATGATTACCATCGACCATTGCTGCTTTATTTGATTATTGGGTATTGGTTTTGATGATTGTTTTTGCTTGCGATGATGACTGATGGAATGGAATTTTTCCCATTCTAATAATAAGCCTTCTAAAATGCCATCATTTTCAAGCATTTTCGTAATCAGCAACTTCGAACAAATCAAAGGGATGCCAAAATCTTAATTGTCCGATGTATTTCGAAATGATTTGCTCCAAATAAAAATCTTCTTTTAAAAGTGAAAGTAGAGTGAGGCGGAACAAGTAGTTTTTTTTTTGGTTTGAAAGGTGAGATTGAAGCAATTTTAGTACTTGCTTGCTCTATCCGTCCAGCTAAGCTTATTTTAAATTATTATTTTACTTTTAGTTATTTAATTTTTTATGAAGATAATAAAATAATAAAATAATTATATATATTATATTTATACATGATTCAATATATTTTCTCTCGCAATATATATTTTATTATTTTAAAAAATAAAAATAAGTAAGACATATTAAATGAGGCAAAGCCTGATGAGATGATAATGAAAGTATTCAACATCTATTGAGGCGATCGTGGCATTAAAAATTCAATATCCACAATAGAGCAAGACAAGATGCAAGGCAGAGTAATCCAATGGAGCGAAGGTAAATTTTGCAATATCCATCCCGCCCTGCTCATTTACCATCCCTTATTTTGAGATATATATTCATGTTTTAATTATATTATTTATGTCATATCCGTTTAACCAATTGCATTAATTATAGCCAAGTTCAATATATATATATATATATATATATATATATTTCAATTGGAAGAATGCTGTTTGTCTTCTTGTGCTTGCTGGGCTACTTTCACAGGTCCCGAAATGGGCCTTCTAGTCCATGGAGGACAAGAATACAATATGTTTAATAAACAAATAATATAATAAATATGACAAAACACTTTTAATAATCAATGTCGGTTTTATGTTTACATGGTTGATACACATACGAAATACAATAAGCATACAAATTTTAGATCTATCTGCTGTTTTTCAAATGAGAAACTGGCTAACATCATCACAAATGTAAGAATGTGAGAAATCAAATCATATTATACACGGGTGAGACTAACATAAACAATACTATTACACTACCTGGAAATCAATCTGGAAAAATGGATTAATCCACCTTTCAACTCTACTGGTCGGAATGTATAACCAATTTTTTAGCCACCAAGCGGATTCCGGCGGTCTGCTGATAATCATAACTATCCAAGCTGAAGAAGGCATCGACAATGATCCCAGTTCTCAATATGTTACCGAGCTCTGCAGCATCAAACTTGCTGAATACAAGCTTTTGCATGGTGCCGGAGCAGTCTTTCTGATGTATCTCCGTTGCATATCGAGCAACATCCTCGTTGACTACAGTAGGTATGCTGTGAGAAAAAAAAAAAATCAAAGAATCAAGCAAATTTGCAGAGGTGAATGATGTGAAACAAACTCCATTATTTGCTCTTCACAGCAAAATTCATCCTTTTTTCCTAAACTGGGAATTATTCATATTTTCATGTCATTAAAAAGAAATTAAAAATGAATAAACTACAAGTACTTACTGGAGTCTCACAGTTGGACTTTTGATGTAACGATAATTCCTGCTCACAATAGGCTTCCACTCAGAACTGCTTCCACGATTTTCAGAAATTGCTTTTGCAACATTATCACAAGCATCCAGAATCTTACATAAGCTTGGAGAAGCATCAACTACAAAACTCAAACGTGGTCGACCAGCTTGATCAAAAAACTTTTCATGGATTCCAAATCGAACTCTCAACCGAGGACAAAAAAGCTGCAAAGCAACATTTCCATGCAACAATTTTATTCGATGGCTGCCATGATAATATTGGATCAGAGATGCACTGATTGAAGTTACAGAAACTTCATCAGGCTCTGAGAATCCTGCATAACCACTGCAACCTTCAGCAATAGCCGTTGCTGGAGACATCTCAGGAGACGGAAGCAGAGTTTTTTCTTCCATGGTGACATCTGATTGAAGGGCCTCAGTAGTCATTTCATTTCGGAGCAGACCCATGTCAAAAGGATCTGGTTGAGCTAGATCAGACAAATCTGCATTTACCTCTGCGCTGTGATAAGTCAAAAGAGAGATTATAGGATGATGTTCACCACTTTCTAGATCTGTTGGAGATATATTTGGAACATTTTCAGAAAGGGGGTGCATGTTTGGGTTAGGCTGCTCAGGAGATGACTTGCTATTACTAACACTCGTCGTCAGGCTCAGGGAACCTGCACTGTTTGCTGTGAGTATATCTGGGAGACTTGATTCCTGTAGATAAATATAAGATTTAGTCAAAATTTAGATAATTAATCTTACAGAACATGCCCACTTAACCATCTCAAGGATAGATATCACACCCTTGACTTGCATAGCAACAAGGCATCGAAGACCATAAATGCAAGCACTTCCTCATTCATAAAGCAATCATGGTACATGTGCCATATTAAAAGAACACAGCAGACCTACATTTAAGTTTTAACTCAGTCATCCTTTTTCCTAACTCCAAAATATGAATTATAATTAACAGATTCGCACTAAATGGATATAAAAGTAGTTTCTGCAAACCCATAGCAACGGATCCACTCAATGCAAGGGACTATACAGTCAGCACTGATGACAATGTAAGCGCACAAGTCAGAAGCAAACAAAAACGTTGTCAAAATGAAGATAAGTTTCCTTAACGAGAGGAAAGGAGGGGGAGTAGCAAAAGATCTCAGAAGATCAATTTCAATAATTTATAAACATGGGCAGACCATTATGAAACAAGTAGCAGGCAATGGTACAATGCAGGAGGTGGGGTATATGCAGGGACAAGATTTGCTGGAGGATCCATAGACATACAATATGAATAATGCATATTTGATTGAACTCTCTGATTTAACACGTCGAAAGTTAAGACAAGTAATACGGTGCTTAAATTTGCGAATTTGAAATGAAGGTCAAGACCAAAGGCATATCCTTCAAAACAATACAAGTGCTACTGCATTTAGCACTCTAAAACAACCATACCAGGAACAAAACTGTTGCGCAGTACTTGACAACTTCAAGGTTCATGCGAACATCATCCAAGCTCCTGAATAATCATAGCACAAAATTTATTTCGAGGAAACAAAATGTTCCAACCGATATCCAAGGCGAAAAAGAGTTTGTAGTCATTATAGACTTGCCTGTGTGTCTGCGTTCCAATCTCAAAATAGCTTGCAAGTGTTGCCATCTGAATTTTAAGTGCATAAATATGTTATCAACCAAAATTTCATATCAACCCTAAACTTACAATGCCTTAGAGAATTGTACACAGCTAATAAATCAAATAATTAAGCAAAGGGTCTCAATGGTTTTAGGAACTTCAGTCACATAACAAGCATATGTGGTAACATAATTTTGATACGCCCTTGGAATAAACATAGACAAAAACATCAAGTGAGTGAAGATTAGAGCTCTTGGGTTCCAGGTTCTGGAAATCGTTAACCACATGTACTATACAAGAAGAAAAAAAAACTAGGTATGAGTTTGGATTCAAGTCAGTTCAGGACATACGATCAGTTTAACTCTACCAGCATAGCTTTGGGCATGGTTGGATCAGGTTTTACATCCTCTACTAAGACAAACATCCATATACCATCCAACAGAAAACCCAAACTTTCGTAGTTTACGAATTTCAGTTTCCACATATATATATATAGATATATATATATATATATATATTTCATTATATTGACAAGAAAGCTAAGGTTTCTAATATGAATTGGAAATACCTTCATATTACCAGCTCTCCTACCAAATTTTTGAGTCAACAACGCCAATGAATCAATAATTCCCTTAGGCTCCGGAGCAGGCCTACCAATCTTCTCGAAAGCTTCCTTTATTCTTAGGCAATCAAACCTCACTATATTATGCCCCGCCCAAACTCTTCCTACAAAAAATCATTTAAAAACTTCAAATACTTAAAAAAAAAAGAAAAAGAAAAAGAGGAGAACTTTGAGTGTGAGATGCGGACCATGGAGAAGGTCGTGAACTTCGTCGGCGATTTCGGAAAAGGAAGGAGCCAAAACGACAGCGTCTCGGGTGATACCGTTGCAGCGTACGGAAGCAAGGGAAACGGAAAAGATGTCGTCGGGTCGGACAAGGGAGGAGTAGCTCTTGAGCTCGACGAGCCTCCTTGGGCAAACTAAAATTGCACCGAATTCGAGAATGGCAAAGCCTTGACCGCGTCGTTGAGGGACGGTGGTCTCCAAATCGAAGAAGCAGATTTCGGATCTATCATCCGACGTTGTCGGACCCATTCTCAAAGATGAGAAAATAACCTTTACTCCTTTGTTCTTTTAACGTTCAAAAAAATAAAAAGGAAAAAGAAAAAATAAATAAATAAGAGAATTAGAGGGTTGAGGCGCCAATGGAATATGAACTTAACCGACACTATATACCAAAAGGATTTTCCTCGGTTGCTTCATCTGGAGGGTTTCCTTTTCAAATCTGGTTACTTGTTAAGTAAGTTTTGGATCTCGTAGACTTATTAATATTAAAAATAATTATATATAAATATCGTATAAATAAAATAATTAAAATATAATATGAGATGAATAGATATTTTAAAATGTATATATTATTATTATTATTAATGTATTAAAAATTATATAAATCTATGAAAAAAATATATATATAACACGGATACACAGATTATTAGAATTAGGTACTTGTTAAAATTAATAAATGCATGAATTTATAAAGTTTGTTCAATTATTTTTTTTGCCAATAAGCTTGTTCGGTATTCAATGTTTAAATTTATAAATTTATTATTTTTAATTTTAATATAAAATTAAAATTTTTGAAAATAAAAACTTCATTATAAAATTTATTTTTTTATTTTTTTATCAAATATATTCATTTACATTTTAAGGTTAATAACAAATTAAAAATTAACAAATAAAGTAATTTAATGTAAAATGCAACAATTTTATTTATTACCAAATAAATATATTTAATGAATGATTTTTAATGAACTAAATTTTGTTCACTTATAAATTAGATAAATTTTATTAATAATAAAAGTATTCACAATGGTAATTAAGAAATATAGTGAACACCTATGATTATTTTTTATCAGTTAAAAATATTTTTTATATTCGTGCTTTTATATATATTTAGATTATGGACATACATAAAAGTAATTAATTTTATATTTTTATAATTTTGTATATAATTAATATACTAACAAATCGATCATTAGTTTAACACTATAAATGCATTAATTGTGTAAGTAAATTTTTTGAATCGAGCCAACAGTTGACGTCATATCAACTTAGAATATTTTTTTATATATATTTAATGGTTAAAATTTTTTCATTGACTGAATAATTAGACATTATTAATTTACTTGATTTTGGTGTGCATTACCTATATGAATAAAATATGAAATATAACAATCGAATTAAACAAACATAAATAATGTAAAAGATTATGAAAGCGTACAAAACTAAATTGGATTTATACTTGTGCAAATGGATCCTTTTCATATATACACGAGGAGAGATTTACTTAGAATAATGTATCAATTTAGTTTTATATGTTTTCTTAATTTTTTTACATGATTTATATTTCTTTATCATTGTATTTCATACTCTATTCATATAGATTGTGCATGTCAAATTTCGAGTAATTTAAAAATATTTAATTATTTATTTGATGCAAAAAAATTTTAATAGTTAAGTATATATTTTTTATTTAAAAGATATAAATATAATATTAATTCAAAACTTTACATGCACGATAAATACAATTATATAATGATATTCAACGATTAGTTTGTTAAAATATCATGTATACATAAAATTATAAAAACACGTAAAACTAATTAAGTTCACCGTGTATATATATATATATATAAAATCCATTGTAGTAGAGATTTTAAACTCCAAAAAAGGTGTTAACAAGGTAACACTTACATTTAAATATAATAAAAAATTAGTTAAAAATAAAAGTAAGATATGTGATAAACTCTTAGCATCGCTTGTGAAGTTAAAAAGTTTCTACCATATAAAATATATACAAACACATACTAGGCATAAGCACCTAGCAATGCGTTTGGGCGACAAATAAATTGAAAATGAGAAGCCCCATCCGGGAAGTTGAATGGCAGATGTACACTAGGTATCATTCTTTGCTGCCCTGCACAAACCTTCAGCAACCATAACTGCAAGTCATTCCTGTTTTTAATCAGCGGTTTTCATCATGATGCACAGACCGTTTCAGCAATAATATCATTATGCATTCCTTTTTATATATTTGAGGTTGGTGTCTTTGATCTTTGATCACTGGAATTAAAAGTCCAACACCTTACTAACAGAACACTCGGTGGTTGGCTAAATCATCATGCATTGATATCATCAATAAAATAATCACTTTTCCTTTCTAATAATACTTTTAAATATTTGTGGATGTCCGCAATAAAACATACTAGGTTATGACCCTCTTGCTATCAAAGAGAGTTAAATTCAGAAATACAGGAAATAGGCTAATGAATGTTAGAGGTTTTACTTGAGAGGAATTAAGCATCTGGACTTTGTAAACAATGATGAGTTATGGTTGAAAAGATCTACCAAATTTTAAGCCTCTGAACTAGTTAATTACTGAAGGAATGACTGCAGATCCTTTGCTCAAATGCTAAATTCTGAAAACCCTCAACTATTACTCCACAACAGAAATCGCTTCGGATATGTCTGGCTTGTAACCTTCCTGCTTTGCTTGTCTAGTGACTTGCCGAAGGATTTCATAGATTGAAGATGCGTCTTTGCCGGTGCTGTCACCTGCCCTGAAATCATGAACAACTCCATCAATTTGAACCCAACTCCGACCTGCAGGCTTTCTCACGCCCAATGCGATCATTTTTTGTCTCACATTAGCAACATCCTGCCACCTCTTGGCAGTAGCATAAACATTTGACAACTGCACAAGATAACCAGCAGCATAGTCGGGGTCAAGCTCAACATCAAATTTCTGTGCCACTTGAGAGGCAAGATCAACATTCTTGTGCATCCTACAACCGCTGAGTAGGGCACCCCACACTGCGTCATTTGGTTTTACAGGCATGGTTTCAATAAGATTCAATGCTTCATCCAAGAAACCTGCACGGCTGAGAAGATCAACCATGCAGCAATAGTGCTCAATCCTGGGCTTAATTCCCCAGTGTTGAGCCATTTGCGTAAAATAATGCCGACCCTCCTCAACAAATCCAGCATGACTACAAGCAAAGAGAACTCCAATGTAGGTTATTTCATCAGGCTTGACTTCTCTCTCCCCCATGCTTAGCATACATTCAAACACGGCAACAGCTTCTTGTGCAAAACCCTCTTTTGCTAATCCCATGATCATAGTTGTCCAAGAAACCGTACTTCTTTCCGGCATGAATCGAAGTACTTCATAAGCTTCCTCAATCAAACCACAACTAGCATACATGTGTATAAGTGCATTGTTCAAAGACACCAACAATCGTTGGCTTCTAAACTTAGACGTCTCCTTGATGTACGAGTGAATCCATTTCCCCAATTCCAAATCACCCAATTCAGCACACGCTGATAATGCTGCCACCAACGCTACCTGATCTAGTTCCATTCGTGCTCTCCTCATCTGATTAAAAAAAGACAAAGCTTGCCTACACTTCCCATTCCTAGCAAACCCTGCAATCATTATCGTCCACGACACCACATTCTTCTCTGGCATCTCATCGAAAACTCTCCTTGCCATATCAACATCCCCGCACCTAATATAGCCAGCTAGCAACGAATTCCAACTCACCACATTCCTCTCCCTCATTTCATCAAACACTTTACGCGCATAACCAATATCACCGCCGACGCCAGCAATCGCTGCATACAAATTAATCAAATTTGTTCTCACAAACACATTGGAGCAATACCCATCAGTCAAAACTCTCCCATGAACTTGTTCCCCTTCTCTCAACATCCCAGACCTTGCGCAAGCACTCAAAAGATACGAATAAGTAAACCCATCAGGAACAGCCTCCGTTACAACCATCTGCTTGTACAACTCAACTGATCTTTCAGGCCTTTCGGTTCTTGAACACCCTCTGATGACCTGGTTCCAGACTGTAGTACTTGGTTTTTCAATAGTTCCAAATATTTTAAACGCCTTTAGGAGATTACCAGAATTTATATAGCATAAAAGAAAGTGAACTAGGATGTAATTTTTCTGGGAAAAACCGTTAATGATTATCTGGGTATGAATTTGGCTAAGTTTTTTGATGACTTTACAATTTTGAAGAAAGCAAATGAGGTGTCGCTGTAGAGCTCTGGAGCCGGTTGGATTGGCAGAAATGGCTTCTTTAACTACCATTCGAAGATAAAAGTTAAATGGAACAGAACTAGAAGTGCCGGTGGCATGGATACTACATAGGACGAGGCTAATAGAGTATGTTAAAATGCTTGTGAGAACCAAAATGGAGATTTAAGGTTATGCCCCGTAAAAATCTACAGTAGACTTTTGATAGATTTAGTTTTAAAATTTTAAATTTTGAATAACTCAGTTGAATTCAAAATTCATCAGATTAATTAAATTTTATATAAAAATTAAAATAGTTAAATTGAAATTAATTAGTTGAGTCAATTATGTCGTTTTGGTTTTTGTATTGAACTTAGGACAATACAATTACTAACTGGATAAGATAATTGGGGTCAAATTATTTAAAAGATTTCTTAATTATATTATTTAATATAAATTAATCTCTATATTAAAAAAATTAAAAAATTTAATTTTTTTGCTTTTAAAAATAAAAGAATCAAATCACTAAGTGAAGTAAAATTTGCCATGAAAAAACAAATATTAGCAATTGTAAAATAGTTGATGCCATATGCTCTTCAGAGGAGCAAAGCAGTGGAGGACAAAGCTAACATAAAGTTTCTTAGATTTGAAATTCTAAATTGATTAGAAGATCTAGTGACACAAGTACGTAAAAAAAATTCAAATAAGGTGAATATATTTTAAAACTTTATTTCAATAGATATTTTATTGCTACTTCAACTATAGCTAATGTATCAGGTCATTACCTTCTTTCGGGATTATTATCTTTTTCTTACAAGACATGAATTCTTCTTCACCTAATCTCGTGATTCACTCATCACAGGTTTCATATTTTTTTCTACCTTATTTTTAGGGTATTCAACGTAAAATCACAGTTGATTCATTCTACCTTCTTTACTCGTTGGGACGCTTAATGTGAAAATAAAACAGTCAAAGGCCTCCGTTTGCAAGTTGCCGGATAAAAAGAAAAAAAAAACTATGCAATCCCCTTATCAAGTAAGGCCTGATTCTCTTCCAATCCAATCACAGCATTCAGACAGATATGTGTGCAAAAGAGAACCCCTATAAACATAAAGGTTTTGAGTGGTCGGGTGGATAACGAGTCGCCAATCCACATTGGATCAATTGCTACTCTAGGAAAATTGAAAAAGGGTGGCACTTCGATTCGTTTGCTTTCCCTTTCTTACTCTGAAAGAAAGAAAAAAGCCTTGCTTTGCCTGCTTACTTCCTCGCTAATTGAAAGCAAGACTCACACGTTTGCTTATGAATCTTATGGGTTCCTCACTTTTTCAGAGAATCGTTTGATACCACTTGTCACGATATTATTATCATCTTCTCAAAATATATATTTTATAAGACGTGTAGCGCACCTATTTATTTTCTTCAAAACTTATCTTTTTTATTCGATATAAGATTAATACACCTTGTATACTTTTTTTAGTATGCTTAACGTGACACCAACATATGTCAAAAGTCAAAAAAAAAAACTAAATCATAGATCAAATCAAAATTGATTAGACCAATCAATTCATTTAAAATAAAATTTTAAATAATATTAAAATATTTTAATATTAAATTAATATCAAATTTACTAAATCGTTAATAAAAAATATATTTGATTTAATGTTAACTTTAAAAAGTTAAAAATTTAAATTTTATTATATACAAAAAATTTATTTCGATAAAAAAATATATTTTTTAAATTTTTATCGATTTTAGGTTGCTTCAATTTAATGTCTATTCTTTCCATAACTCTGACTTGAAAAGCCTCAAATTCTCAATTGAATTAGTTTAACCAATCCACTCCCATTTTTTAAATCATGGCATATTTATTTATAAGATTACCAACCGAACACAGAGGAGTTGAGTTTTTTTTTTCTTGATTTTACACAAATGAAAATCTTGAAGAGGCTTCCTTTGATCCAAACAAAACTGTACAAGGTATTTGCAAGTACCCATCAACCCAAATCCCACCTTAAGCCACCCAAATCAAACCAAACCCTTAAAAGATACCTGAACTCCAATTGCAGCACCAAAGCCATCCTACTCTTTAGAGAATTACTAAGACACAACCCTTCATCTATTGACAGCTTCTCTTTCTTATTTGTCCTAAAAGCTTGTACCAAAAAGCCTTTCTCACTTGAATTTGAAGGCAAACAATTACATACCCAACTCATAAAATTTGGGTTTCAATCCATCATTCAACTCCAAACATCACTTGTAAGCTTTTACTCGGCATCAGGGAATCTTATTGATGCACGCTACATGTTTGATGAAACACCCGCGAAAAACATCATTTCCTGGACCGCCTTGATTTCGGCTTATGTTGTCAACCAGAAACCCCAAAAGGCTGTAGAGCTGTTCAGGAAGATGCAGATGCTTAACGTGGAACCTGACCAAGTGACATTAACGGTTGCTCTTTCTGCGTGTGCTGATCTTGGTGCACTAGAAATGGGAGAGTGGATTCACGCATACGTTCGGCGAAAACCGGAGCTGAAGGCAGACTTGAGCCTTAAAAATGCTCTCATAAACATGTATGCAAAATGTGGTGAGATTCAAACTGCAAGGAAATTGTTTGATAGCTTAGGAGAAAAGGATGTCACGACCTGGACTTCCATGATCGTTGGGCATGCATTGCATGGACAAGCAAATGAAGCTCTCGAGCTTTTTGCTAAAATGGAAGAAATAAAAGAGAAGAATAGCAAAAATAAGGAAGAGGGTAACCCTGGAAGTTCAGTAATTCTTCCTAACGATGTTACTTTTATTGGGGTTTTGATGGCTTGTAGCCATGGAGGAATGGTTGAGAAAGGTAAGAAATATTATCAAAGTATGACTGAAGATTACGGTTTGAAGCCTAGAGATGTTCACTTTGGTTGCATGGTTGATCTTTTTTGCCGATCTGGCCAGCTAAAAGAAGCCTACAATTTCATTTTCGACATGCCAATCGCTCAGGCTAATGCAGTAATGTGGAGGACATTGCTGGGAGCTTGTAATATCCATGGAGAAATTAAGCTTGGTGAAAAAGTTAAGGGCCAATTGATGAAGTTGGAGCCTGGGCACGTTGGGGACAATGTTGCCATGTCAAATATCTATGCTGCCAAAGGGATGTGGGATCAGAAAGTAATGGTTAGAGATCGGATTAGGCAGCTGAGAAGGGCTCCTGGTTGTAGTTCAATCGAGGTAGCTAGTGAAATCAGTGAGTTTGTCTCTGGGGATGATGATCATCGTTTAAAGGCTGAGATATATGAAGCCCTCAATTCTTTGACTGTCACCATGAAAGCATATGACTACTCTCTTGAAATATCAAGCTTGCCACAGTTCTGACCAAGAAATGGCTCCAAACTGTACGTCAGTCATAATTTGGACAGAGATTTAAATTGCACTTACGGATTAACTTAATTGCGAATGTGATTAATGTTATCACGATAAATTTAAAAATAGTAAAACTTGAATTGCCTGATGAATTTTGAATCAATCCGCTTCGAAGTTTTTTTTTTTTTTAATGAAAAAGTGAAAGCAGAATGGAGTGGGCAGTTTTTTTTTTTCTGAAAGGAGGATGAGGTGGGATCTGTTAGTTGCTAACTCCGACCGCTTATTATAGTTACCATTCACCCTTAAATATTTTGTTAAATTTGAGACGACGAAACTAATTATTCAAGATTTATCGTTGTGATCATTTGATGTTTATTGTTGAATTTATTATTTAAACGAATTAAAAATAATTAAGAAATATGAAACGGATGGAGTGGGACGGCTATGGATGCAATTGATATCCATGAAACTGGTGTTGGTAGTAAAATTTGAACATTCATTACGGAACGGGGTTATGAGTAGAATAAAGTATACCAAATGCAAGATGGAGTTAAATTTTGCAATATTTGAATATAGGATAAAAAATTAAAATCGTAAAATAATAATCATAATATATATTATATTACGACTGTTATTTAATTTTTTTAATTCCGAAGATCCTCTATAAATCCCTTAGCAATTGGTAACTAAAATCTATTCTAAATCATGACATGTTGACCAAACCAAGTTCTAGTTGTTTGCAAGGAATTTGGGCTGGAGCTTTAGTTAGGGCAACACTTTCTATTTTAAATAGTAAGTGGGAAACTTTATTCCTGCAAACTATTTTACAAACATATTTATGATTATTTAAAAGAAGCATTTATTTGTAAATACTGTATATCCATAGGGCAAGATCTAGTCGGCCAGCTTTGTATAACTTATGACTTGCCAATGGAAATTTATATCGAATTGTATCGATTGTTTTAGGATACTGGAACACCAAGATTAGCCTAAATTTGCTATGTATCATGTAGAGTTGGCAAACCAGGCCCGAGCCTGAAAGCTTATCCGAGTTGATTCGAGACTAAATCTGATCCGATCTAAATTAATTTAAAAAATTAAAGGCACAAATCTAAAACGATTCAAGCTAAAAAAAGCTTGAAACCAATAAACTCAAATACAAAAAACTCAAGCCTGAAAAAATTTGAATCTCGAAAGTTCTGCAACATGTAAAAGCAGAAAATTGTTGTGCTCCAAGCTCAAGATGATTTGAGCTTGAGACCCATCCGATCTGAAACCCATAAAAACCTAAAATCCGAGCCCAAGACCTATCCGATTAGAAAATCATAAAAAACTGAATAATTATATGATATATTTAAAATAAAATATATAAATGAGAAATAAAATATTTAATTTATAATTATCATACAGTTATATCAATAATGTATTATTAAATAAAAAAATTAATGTTAAATCTTTAAATTGGATTTAAGTTAAAACATATTAACTATAAATTTCAAATATCTTTGAGTATTGTCTATATTTAAATTGAAAATAATTAAGCACAAAAAATAACAAATAATGTTCTTAGTTTAACACTTAATTGATTGATTATATTATAAATATAAATAAAATTATGTGTAATATACTATTATACTTATTCACGTTTAAATTTAAATTTTAATATAATAATAATAATAATAATATTTTAAATATATAAAAATATCATATAATTTCAACAAATAATTAAACTTGATACTTTCTGTATCACTAATAAATAATAATACTATTAATAAAAATTAACTTTAAATCATTCTCTTAGTGTCCAAACATATAAAATATTAAGATTACTTAGGATAAAAAAGCATTTTCTTATAAATGAAAATATAAAAATTAAAAAAAATTAAATAACTTACTTAAATACAACAATTAAACAAAATATATTCTTCAATTCCTAAAATCATATTAACATATATATTATGTCACAATCATATTTATTAATATTTATATACATATATATTTAAATCTTAATTTGTATATATTAAGTAGCATGAATTTTTTAAAAGTTGTTTTCCTACGTGGCTATACATTTATATTTAAAATTTTATTATTATATTAAAAATATTTGTTTATTATATAATATTTAAATTTATTGTTTGAAATACATATTTTTATACTCACGATGACATATTAATATGATCAAAAGAGTTAATAAATATAAAAAATTTATATATCCGGTGAAAGTTAAGACGCCTTTTATATCTTACATATATCTTATGTTATTTATTAATTTAAATATTACATAATATAATTATTATAATATCAATGTTATATAAAAATTTACTGTATGTACTATACATATATAAGTATTGATATGTTATATTATATTATATATTACGATATTATATAAATATTTACTGCACTATACAGTATCAATAGTTATATGGGCGTTCATCATAATTTTATATATTTATATAATTATTGAATATAATATTTTATATTATAATATATAAGTACCTTTAAGAATGATATATACAATCCATATTATTATAATTAATATATATTATATAATATACAATATGTTTGCAATTATATTATAAATATTATTTATACAATAAATTATATTATATTATGTTTATATGATAAGTATATTTATGTTATACTTATTTTTTTTATTTTTAATCTTTATTTTATTTAACAAAAGTATATAACTGTATTACAAGGTCATTTTGTAAAAAGTAAAATAAAAATAAATCTTGTCATTAGAGTGATTTTTAAATAAATGGATTAAGTCATCAATATTGTTTTATAAAACTATTTGTATTTTTAAAAGTTAAAGGTTTTTAGCATAATAATTGTTATTATTATATTTTATTTTAAAAAAATATTTTTAAATTATTATTATATTGTATTATAGTTAGTATAATTTAATTTTAGTAGCATATTATTTTAAAATTAAAAATTAGCTCACTTGGTGGGTTTTTGTTTTACTCATTTCAAGTCAAGGTTCGAATCTTCATGGTATAATATTTTTAAATCTTAATAAAATATTTATTCTTTTTTAAATTTTAATTTTAGTATTGTTGTCATTATGTAAAAGTAAAATTAGTAATTAAAATTAAAATTAAAAAATATTTTTAGCTTATAAAATTAAAAACTGATTTGAATTCATCTAAGCCTGCCCGAACTCGAATCGGTTCGAATTCAAAATAATCCGAACCTGAAAAAATCCGCATCCAAAATGATCGTCTGAAAAATCTAAATTCAAAATATCCAAATTCTAAATATATTTAAATTTAAAATAACTCAAATCTAAAAATAATCAAATTTAAAGTAACCTAAACATGCCCGTTTGCCACCCCTATGCCATCATGCTATGCTGCCATGCTGGAGCTTTTCTTCATAAGCCCTGACGCACACCCGGAGGCTGACGTATGGGCCAGCTGGGCCAATAGGTAGCCCAAGCAGACAACCAAGCGCCTCGGTATCAAAGGACACGGGATAAGCCTAAAACACTTGCGCTCACTCTCATCACCTTGTACATTGCTCTCTGTTGCTTTTCACCCTCTGAACCCTCGTGATTTAAGCACCAACTTCGATTCCTCTTTGACTCTTTATACGTTGCAGGCCTCACTCCATAGCCACGGCCCCCTGACCTCCATTCTCCCAAGAGGTACTTCTGCATCTTTGAAGAACCATCAACAAGCTCACTGCTGCTCCTTGGAGCAAATTCCTGCAACCTCTTCCAATCATAGGAGAATACCTATGCAAGTAATGGTAGTTGTGCAAAATTGGGGGCTGCACCAAGTTCAATTTTTGCGTATGCAGGAAATTTGGTGCTGGTTCAAGGCACCAGGGAATTGTACTATAATGCCCTCAGGAGAAACATGTTTTTATCTTCATTTGCTTTATACTAAGGCTGGGGTGTCATATGTCGCATTCCTGGTTTTCAGTGCTGTATAGGCTTAGAGCTTGAGTCTTGGCCTGTGACAATGGGCACCAAAATGTTGAGGTTTGTACAGATATGGATTTGTGGCAGTCATAGTTGCAAGCCTACTTGGCAAGATTTTTAGGTAAAAAAACAGATATGGAAGATTGCTTTATTTAAACTGAAATGAATGGAATTTGCAGTTCACCACAAAATGCTTGACATACATATGAATCATTAAATTCCTTAAAAAGACATGATACACTATGTTTCAAAACAGCAATCTTACCACAAGCTCAATTTCTTTCATGTATCCACCATTTCTCATCGGGACCTATCAGACAACATGATGGTGGCGATAATATGCTCATTAAACAACCATGACATGCATATTATCTGCAAATATTGAGACAGCCATGCCAAAATTAAACAACAAAATTTATCATAAAGAAACCAAAAACTTGTTGTAGGCATGCTTTAGCCTTTCTTAATGTTATCTTCATTTTTGTTCTGCATCATGCACCAAGATTCAAGCAATCCAACAAGCATATTCAACAATTGATTATCGAGACGAATCTCAGAAAACAAGCTTCCATATCTTTTTATTTTTTAAATAGCTTCTGAAATTATACACCAAAATATAATCGAGCAAAATTCGATGAAGTTAGAGGGTAAAATACATGGGAATGTAAATTACAGATATCACTCATTTGAAGCCGATCAAGATCTTTGGCAGTAAAATCACACAGCCACTGCTTCTGGCCTTCTGCTGGTTTTGATTCCTTTAATAGCTATTAAATCATTCGAGCCAGAAAAATTCATTAAAATTCATTCGTTTATATGCATGAAAAAATAATAAATAATAAATAAAACTATGTCCATACCTTCGGCATAATCTTTGGCACCAAACACAGCTGAACCAGCCACTAGAGCATTAGCTCCAGCCTCGATAACCTGCCAGCATTGAAAACCGTCTCAATTTATATTCCAGTATTCATAAGATGAGAAGTATTTATACCCTATGTTACTCGAAATTAGGGTGAGTGTCAGACATTGGTAATATCCCATACCCCTATCCAAATACGCATCAGACATAGTTGTCAGATACAAATACTTAAAGAAAAATAAAGAGTAAGAGCAACATAGTTTATACCTATCCCAATAGGTGAAAGGGTTAGAGAGGGAGAGTTTTAACAGAGAAACCACCCAAAATATTTTCCTAGTTATGAATATCATGAATAATAACGACAACATAAAATTTGTCTTTAATAGATATGACAGGAAAAGCAAGGCCAGCCATTCATTTTCCACTTTCTTTCCTTCCCTTTTTCCTTTCCACTCAACCTGCCTTGAACAACAGGTTTGCATTTTGAACCATCCTCACAAAGTATTCTTGGTAAGTGTTTTTGATCACTGCTGGAGCTTCACTCAAACACCTCCTTGGTGTCAAACTCAGAATGATAACTCAGAATTCTAGGCAAATGTGTAGGCAACTGTAGGCAAATGTCTCAGCAAATGATAACTCAGAATTCTAGGTCACAAGTGTGATCATGTGAGTGTCAGAAATGGATATGTGTCTGATATGAGTATGTTTAATTTTTTTTTCCAAATTTTTACATTTATTTGGAGGGTCATTGGAGGGTCTTTGGAGGGTCATATCCCCATATCCATGTCCAAAAATGCATTGGGTATGAGTGTCATACATGGATACTCCAAGAAAAAGGAAAAGTTGGAGCAACATAAAAAAACCACATCATTTTAATGGGGTACCTTATATGCATTTTTAGGGCCAACTCCACCATCCACTTCAATCCAAGGGTTAACTCCCTGTATGAGAAATATAAAAAGAAAATGTCATCAGATTCTAAAGCATAAATAGATCGAAGATGCACAGAGAGATGGAACCAATTTATACCTTCTCCGCGCAGAGTCTTCTCAAGTCGGAGATTTTCTTCACTTGACTCTCAATAAAGCTTTGCCCGCCGAAGCCAGGGTTGACCGACATAATCAAGACTAGATCAACCACTTTTAAAATGCAAAGAGAGATTATCATGTCAGTTTCCTTCAATTTAGCCAAATGAAAGGACCCCTTATCCTTCTTCGCATAGCTGTCGATTATTTCGGTTTTGTAAGAAAAACAGGCCTTAAGTCAAAAGTATGAGTAGACTGAATTTAGCTATTCTTATAATATTCTTTAACGATCTCTTAAGGGTTCGCACTTTGTGATATATCCGTTATTTGGACTTATCAATAGGCAAGGCCCAGCATTGATCAACCGCTTGGCTCTGGTCAGCAATAAGTTGCGTACAAATCAACCTTTGATAGAAAGAAAAGAAATTGGACAAGAAATACAAAATAAAGAACTCACCATCAAGTACATATTCTATTGTACTAAGTGGGGTAGCAGGGTTTAAGACGACTCCAGCTTGAGCGCCCAAACTTTTTATCTACACAATAACAAAAAGTTTCAAGAAAAATTAGGAGAAAACGAATATCACTTGATAGTAAAGGAATCTCACACAAGATATTATACAGGTGACCAATTTAATCAAAGCAATATAGGCAGCAGCAAAAGCAAGCTAACAAGATATTAAGCATAGGATGCAAACAATCAAAAAAAAATTCCCTAGTATCAGCAATGCCTTGATGATCATAAAAACTACGACCTGTAAAAGACAACTCTTGGGCATGCTGACGAGGAAATTTTAAGAAGCAATGATGCATGATTTGAGGTAGGACTGAGAGCAATAAACCTAATACTTGAAAAGCTGGAACCGCAAAAATCGAGTGCAAAAACGGAAAAGAAATTATGCAGCCATTACAAATATCCTGATCAAGCATCAATGAGTAATTCTTTGCTCATGTCTCGGAAGAATACTGAAGACCAGATAAGCTCAGAACACGAAGATAGCTTGAGCAGGATGAATTCTGTAGGGTTGTATAGGTTCCTACGAATTCTGAACAATTGGTAAAAGATTCATCACGCTTAAATTTCTTAATCGCTAATTTTCAACCTACAGCAGGCAGCCATGTAGCAATATTCTAAAATAAACCAGATGACACCTTCCAAGTGAAAAAGCAACTAAATTTGGCATGAGAAAGCATGATTTACTTTTCTGGTTTATATGATCTCACTATTATAAAATGCATTCAAGTTTGAACTTCACTTGATTTGAAGATAATATTTACTAGACTCCCTTCTGATCTGAATGCAAAATTTAACATTGAGTTAATCAGCAGTTCATTTGATAAGCAGCTGTTCTGAAACAAAGTAACTGCTAGTGCCAACTCCCCGTTTTATCATGGAAAATATAGTCGAATGGCTTAGAGAAAGAAAAATCTTACTTGATTAAGTGTACGATGCAAATGGATGGTTGATGATTGCTCACAGTGGACACTGACTATGTCTGCTCCAGCCTTAATGAAATCTGGAACTCGCTGCTCTGGTTCCACAATCATCTGCAGCTCATCTATCTCAGGTGAGCAAATAATTGTTTACCAATACCGGTTGATTAGTTATGCAAAAAAGAATGATACCAAATGCACATCCAGTGGACGATCTGTCACAGGTCGTAAGGCATCAACCACAAGAGGCCCAATTGTAATGTTTGGAACAAATCGGCCATCCATTACATCAACATGGATCCAATCACAGCCTGCCACTTCTACCGCTTTCACCTAGAAAATTGTGCAAGTCTAACTTCAAAGACAAGATCCCAATCAAGTTGAAAATATCATGGAGATTAAAAGTTAAAAGACAAGGCAGCTAACAGGTTTGCTAATGAGATTGCCATAAAGTCAAATACCATCATCTGTGCTCCAGAAAACGTGTTGCATGTCTTAAAGTTATTATTTTCAGGAAAATCAAAAGGCAGTTTCATAGTACTAGAAAAAAGAGCAATATAGCACCTGCTCCCCCAACTTTGCGAAATTAGCAGAGAGAATAGACGGAGAAACAATGATATCACTTTTTGAGAATTTATCAACTCGAGCGGTTGCCTTCACTATTGTAGCAATTCTCCTCCTAACAGTTTAAAAAAAAAGGGTAAAAAAGCACATTAAGATATTGTATGAGGCCTGGAAGAAAAAATTCAAATCTGTTTTGAAACTATATATCTATTTTGTATCTTCTCGAATAATGTATAGCCATACATTGTACCAAGAGGACAAACAAACATGTATTTATAAACATGAAAGCTACAAAATATTCTCCAGTATCGAAGAAAAACAATTTCTAAACAAAATGACACGAGCCTTAAACAAATGAATCTGAAATTTCAGATTATTGGCCTAAGAAAGACCATTTAAATATTCTCCATTCGTTTGGAACAATAAGTGCTACCTAACTATGGACTTTATTACGGCAGTTAAAAATTGTGTGGAAAATAGGGGGAGAATAATTAAAAAAACAATTGTGGAAAATTGGAAAATTATTGGAAACAAAAGTGCTTCTCAATGCCAGTGATCTTCCTGGAACCCAGAATAAAACTGAACTTTAAATGTGTTCCTATAGCCTATTGTTACCTTACAAATCCTAAAACAAGATCAATAGATGGTGTTAAAAATGTTAAAGGGTGCACCTTCTAACCTGAATGACCAATTTTTTGGGATGCAGATGACACTAGCTATCTTACAACTCAGAAAATGTCAAGCATTTCAAGATTGCATGGCAAAAGCAACGATCTAATTGGATTTTCAAAATATTTGAATGTATTTGCTTCTTATATAATGTAAATGTGATTATGCGACAACTTCACCGTGATCTATCTGAAATAACCGAGCAAAAGATGATAAGAGACTGTGAATCAGACTACATTAAGAGGCATATATACTAAAAATGTATTAAAAAATGTTCCATGTGATTCGCCAATGCAATGTTATAACAGATAATCATGCTGAAGACCAAGGTCCAAACAGCAATCCTAACTTCAACTTGGCATAAACACGGATGAAAGAGGCGCAATTTTGGAAAATAATTAGTAGTACTCCTTCATCCACAATTTTGACCCTAAGTAAGCACCAACCATACAACCAGAATTTCATCAAATTGCATATATGATACACCCAACATTAGGTAATCAATAATTTCATTGTAAAGAAAACGCCTAAACCTTATTTGTTTCATTACATTTTAGCCACCTAATATTAATTGTACAAGCCCCTTACTTTCATCAAAAACCATCTTGATTTGTATAGAAAACATTACAAAAAGTAAAACATTCAACTATAGGAAAAAACTTATCAAATTTTAAACAAAATTAAGGTTGTTTACAAGGAAATTTCAACATTTCTGAACTGGGTTTTATTCCCAACACCCATAAATTTGCTTCTTTACCATCTAAAACTCTAATGAATAAAAAGAAAAGAAAAGAATGGCAACCCACAAAAGGAATTCAAAATAAAAACAAGAATACCTTGTAAAAGTAAGGGTCTTGGGTTGAGAAAGATGAGTTCTTAGAGGCCCAAGTCCCCCTCCAAAGCCATAAACTTGAGTTGATGAACAAAATGAAGAGGTTGCTGACATATTTTACTCAAATTGAAAAAAAAAAAACTATTATCTTTTGTTTCTAATCTATGAAGGAGTTTGGTAATAAGAGTTTTTTTTTTTCCCCCTTTTTTTGGGTTAAAATCCCACCAACAGGCACAGCAAGCAGGAGCAAGACTATGGAGCCCCGGAGAGTTTCAAACTTCCAAAGACAAAGACGACGTAAATTCTTTAAATAAAATCTCGGAGAAATTTAGGAAGGAAATTATGTAAGGATGACACGTGTCACTTTGATTTGTGGGTTAGTTTGCTTATCTTCAATGGTTGGCGCTCCATGTTGCTGACGTGTACCAAGCTTACATGGTCAAAGTCAATCACATCAGGTAAAAAAAAAAAAAAAAGTTATATGTTCATTTCGTCCAATACTCCCGCCCTACTTTTAATTTGTTATTTAAAAATTTATTAATTTAATATTAAAATTTTTATTTTATTTAATAAATTAATTTTTTAAATTAATATTGTTAATTAAATATTGACGTGACATTTAATAATTAATAAAAATATGATACGTGATAAAAATATAACATCATAAATTTTACATTACTATGAAAATTTTAAAAAATAATAAATAAAATATAAAATTTTTAACGATGATGTGGTTTTTTACTACATGATAAACTTCTGTTTGTTGTTGGCTGTCATGTTAGAGTTTGAATAACAAAATTAATCTTAAACGGCCAACATAATTGACAGAATGAAAATTCAAGTATTAGGTTGATAATCTTTTTTTCTTTATAAGTACCACACTGAAATTTGAATTAAAATATAATGGCTAAATGAATATTTACTCTAAAATAATATTAACATGATAAGAATATTTGAATATTTTAAAATTTATAATCAAAATTTACATAAGTATATTATTAATGTATTAAAATTTATATAAATATAAACTAGTTAAACACAATTATAATAAAAATAAAACAAATAGATCTTAGCCTATATAAAAAATGTTTTATTGGGTTTAAATGTTTTTTTATCATGTTATTTAGACCTTCAAAATTTATTCCAAACCTACACAAGTTTCATTTTACCTGATCCGATAAATTCAATCCTAATTGGATAAGGTTAGAGATATAAAGTTTTCAATTCAGATTAGTTTAATTTGATCTAAATAATAATTAAGTATTTAAAATATTTTTACTTAAATTAATTATAAAAATATATATCGTAAATATTAATAAAAAATAACTTTTTGTAATTGAACCCTATTCGGTGCACGGACTAATCTAATTTATTCTTCCTCTAAGAATTTTTTTGTGTTATTTTCCTTTATCCTTTTTATGTGATATTTGTTAATTCATGATTTTTCAATTACTTTTATTTTTATTTTTATTAATGTTGTTTCATTCTTTATAAAAAAAATATAATCATCGAATAAAAAATAATAAAAATTCAGAAATCGAAAATCGAAAAAACAAAAACGTAAAAAAATTTAAAAAAAATTCTTTTTTTGGGGGGATTTTATCCAATTTAAAATGGGCCCCAATTCCCAAACAAATTACATTATAAACGATCCAATCCAAGCCCAATGTCATTAAATATATCTCTTGATGCTGCCCCAGTCTTCTCTTTGATTGCGAGTTCTTCAGTTTTTTTTTTTAATATATTCTTTGCTCAAATGTAAATCTTCACCAAGGCTAAAAAATCCAATCAGAGATTGAATTAATTAGTTATCTTACTTTCGATTCAATCGATCCAAATGATTAAATCAACCAATTTTATATTTTTTTATAAAAAATTCTAATTTAACATAAAATAAATATTAAAGATATTTAATAATTAACAAAATATGCATTTGATTTATTGAAATAGTTTTTAATATAAAATTAAAAGATTAAAGATTCAAATATCATTAATTAAAAATAAAAATATATAATTAATTTTTATATATCTAATTTATTTTTTTATTGACTGAATCGATTTTTAACCGATTTGACTATTACGTGGTTTTTATACGCTTACTGAATTAAACAAATCTTTGGTACTCAATTCAACATAGTCAACTAACCTATTCGATTTAATTTTTTATTCTTTCATTCTTTATTCTTGTGCTTTAACTCACTTTAATGATACGAGCTTTCTTTTTTAATTATTATTGTATTAGATAATAATAATTTCCTTTACTTTATTTGCATGTACAATAATTATAAAAAATAATTATTTTATATACTGATGGTAAAAGAAAAAAACTTTATAATCGGAGTTGATGTGGTGAGACGTGTTCATAGATAAGATTTTAAAAAAATTAAATATAACAATTATCATCTTATAAATTTCATTTATAGATTTTTTTTTATTTTACCATACATGAAATAATTATCCTAATTATAAGTAGAACAAACCCAAAACATGTCAAAAATCATAGACTATTACTACTAGAATCTCACAATTCCATGCATAAAGTCACCGATCATCAGCAACTTGAAAACCAAAAATAAATTGACCAACAAAATGATGGAAATAATTGACGAGGGAGACGAAACAAAGCCCCAATAGAAAGTTATCTTTCCACAAATTCTCGAACCCGTCTCACAACTCTAACGTCACGATAGCAACTTGAAAAACTATAATGATTATAATCCAACGCTTCCACACACTTTAAAAGTTTACGTGAAACACGTGGTTGCATGAAAAATAAAAGAAATTATAATAGTGAATGATTTTACATTAATGATATAATTATATTATTTTTTAATGTTATTTTAGTATTGATTTTTACGGAAGAAACATACTTTCTTATTATTGACTAAAAGTAATTCACTATTCATTTAAAAAAAAGAATATGTTTACCTGATAATTCTTTTTTTCCAAAAAAGGAAGAAAGAAGTAAGAAGTTCTAAAAAGTTTAACAAAGTGGATGGTTTTCTAGTTACGTTAGTGACTAAGGTGAATGGATTTTAATTAAAAATTATTAAATTACTTTTCTAATACCTTTTTATTTATTTATATTTTATTTTAAATTAATTTTTTTAACATTAATAATTGAATTGATATTCGATTAATTCATGATAATAATTTAGTCACTCTTTTTATATTAATAGAGACTTAAATATGTGACAACTAGTTCGAGGGTGTTTTTAAAAAATAAAATAAATAATTTTTTTGTTAGACATGGTTTTTTTTTTCTTTAGAATAGGATAGTTTTTTAAAAAATATTTATATATATAAATAAATTAAATTATCAAAACATCTAATTTTATTTTATTCTTTTAATTTTATGTTAGATTTTTAATAATTTCACTAATTAAATTGAGTTTTTGTTACTTAATCCGTGGCGATAACTTTGCAGCATTGATACAACTTCATGCATCCAAGTTTCAAACCATGAAACCAAAAATCATGCCATTTCACCTTGAAACGGAGTAGATCAACTGACAATTTCCCATCCAAATAGAACCCAACCAAAGAAGAAAAAAATTGAAACATAGACAAAGTAAACTAGAAACTATCTGAATCACTAAAAATCAAATACAAAAAGAGAAAATTCTCACCAGAATCATCTATCTATCAGAACAAGGGTCATGTGATTCACTCTAACCATGTATAGATTTATACATTTGATGATCAAATGTAAATTCATATATCATTATCTTAATAAAAAACAATTCATAGTTGCAATGATTGATCGCATAATCTGTTCAAATCCGCCATGCTTATTGCAATCATCATTAAGAAAAAAACAAAAACAAAAACAAGAACTTCCCGACGAAATCGTTGTCTATGGAATCAAATGCTAGATATTTCATAGGAAACTAATTAAAGTTCTGCAAATACTCGCATAATGCAGAAACTTTCTTTTTCCTTCATACAGGATTGATCAGATAACGAGATATACGGATTATCTCTATGCATGGACCAAAATTTTTGTTCATTCCAACATATATTCATGGAATATTGAAAAAGTCTGAGGGCTCTAGTTCATTTTCTAAATAGTTTGAGTTATAAAATACTGGAGATCCTAGCGTATAGTTATCAAAGATCAGATCATCAATATTTATGTCGCCGGCTGAAAGTCCACCAGCGTAATTGTGATCATCTGGGATTGGTCCTGGTGAATTATTGTTGCCGTTTTGCCGATCATGAAGTTCATCAATGCAATGCAATGACGCGAATTTGGCAGCCACTTTGTTCAGAACTCGAGCCTGAGAACCCGAAAAAGATCTTGCGGCTGATTCAGGTGCTTTATTCTCGACAACAATGCTCGATGCATGATCAGATACTGGATACTCGATGTTAGCACTGTCACTGGCGTTGCCATGATCTGCTGACTCCTGCGAAAGTACTGTGTTTGACAAAGCTGAGGAAATTAAAGGTGTTGTGATCGGATCGGAAATGTTATCTAGCCAATAATCTAATGTGTCTGGCTCTGTCGTTGAAGCATCATTTCCCTGAAAACTTGAGTCAGGGTGGCAATTTATGTCGGTAATGTCAGTGCTATCGGCACCACCATCGCCGGTGGCCTTAAATGCTATTGGTTGTAAAGTTTGGTTAACTCTCAGGGGATCAACACATTGCAAAAATGTTGTGAGACGACTCGTGACCCTGGTGGCTAACTTGTTAAGTAGCAGAGCTGAAGCTGAGGTCGACCTTGATGATAATGTTGGCTGTTGCAATACTGTGGGTTCAGATTCTTGAGCTGTTGGAGTAATTTCATTATGAGTCGAATTGGTGTCCTCGGCATTGACCACCGTAGTTTCGGAATTTCCACTGGATGAGGCGGCGGCGGCGCCACTGCTAACAGGCTTGTGAGTCACCGGATCTATACCCATTTGACTTAAGCGTTTCTTCAGATGAGCGTTCCAGTAGTTCTTAATCTCATTATCCGTCCTCTTAGGCAAGTGCCTGGCTATTGCTGCCCAACTTGAAGCAAACAGACAAACAAAACAGATAAACCCATATATGTGAGATTGATGACAAGAACCCATCATACAAAATCATTTTTAAAACTTATTCTACCTGTTCAAAAGAAAGAAAAAAAAGGCAGTGCTGATTGAAAGGATCTATTTCATTCTTTTCAGTCAGCTAATGGCATTATATTTAACAGCCCATTTTCTAGTTCCTTCATCTGATCAACTTCCTTTTATTCACAGTTAAAAATGGAGATTAGTGAAGTATGATAATCTAAAGAGAGATTATATGCGTATATATATATAT